>VTPC01003236.1:39057-53364 GCA_011009095.1 Ignelater luminosus
TTGAATAACGACTATAAAATCTGTTGAATATAGCTGCACAATAACTTGGTAATTGCATATTTGTCTTAGAATATTAAAGCATTGCGATTAAGTGTAAGGGAAGTAAAAACTAGCATTTTTCAAGCAAAATGAATTCGATAAACCAATAAAATAATTCTTTATCTAATATGACGCTTTCCGACATAATTAATAATCAGACGTGGGTCGTAACAATAGTTGTTTCCGCAGCCTGTTAACCTCTAAATAAAAGAATTGCCAAGCTTTGTCGATTTAATTAGTAATACACTTAACACGGGCCCGGTTGGAATGAGGAGAATGCGTTTTCAGAAATTAGCCGAAACATATGTGATGGAATTGCGTTAAACAGCTATGATCTTATTTATAGACTGAAAACTGTCAGAGCGGAGTGCACCAAAAGCTAATAGCTAATGCATACATCACCTAATTATAACACTACCATAACATATCTCTTTTAAGATGTCTAATATAAACACTTAACTTCTTTCTACCAAGTGTAAACGGTTAGTTTTAAAAATATTTCTTGACATAATGATGTCTTCTTGTCACTTCTAAATTGGATGATTTGTTGCTACTAAAAACATTTAATAAAATAAGAACAAATTGTACAGAGAGAGCTGCTTCCAGCTGTAACTGTTAGAAATGCGTTGCAGTGGTTTCGATTTATTCTTTTAAAAGGATAACCAATAGCTTTGAAAAACCCGAAAATCTCAATATTCACTTATGGTATTATTACATAAAACCCTTCCATAACTAGATCAACATTAAAAATTAAAATTTAAAAAGAGTAATATAACCAGTCTTCAGTTAAACGTTTAATATCGCTGTCATTTTACTTTTATCGCCGAGTTTATCAAATATTGTAAAATAAAAGATGGATATTAAAAAAAACTATAATACGAGGTTATTTAATATTTGAACCGTGCAAGTCTGGGTAGGCAATTAGTAAAAACACGAGCCCCCACAGGAGGGACTAAATGAGCGGCTGGTGGGAGACAGCTGCCGCAGTAACTCATCATAGCCCCTCTGCCTTCACCTCTATTCCCAACATCATCCCGAGTCAACACAACCGACGCTCTAAATGCCTATCATCGTATTTACAGTGATTGCGCGATTCGAGCTATTAAGCAAAAAGCTTCATCATTAATAAACCTAAAACGTTCTCATTACGGACTGTTTTATTTCTGTCGTAATATAAACAGAAGTAATTGCTTTAAAACATACAATAAATACATCGTTTTCTCTTATAACAGTGGACTATTAAAATCACTAAGCATTCTGCTTCTTCAGAACCACATTTTCGGTTTTAAATGCTTTTATAAAACAAACAAAACAATTTTCAAAGGTACTTATCCTCTTTATTACATTTAATTTGAGAAATTGCAAAAGATATTGCAAAACTGTTATTTTAATGAAACGTGTATAAAGCGATATAACCAAATAAAAATTTTACTTTTATGATTTTTATTTTTTTTTTATTGCAAATTAATCCAATTTAAATTTCTTGATACTTAATTTCTTATACGCGGTTGTTAAAGAGTACTGACACAACAAATTTATTCATCCAGACACAAAATTATTGTTGACCTCACTACCTATTAATGGTTACATGGAGTATCCTGAATGTCATGCGATTATTCGTTCTTTAATGATAACATCTAATTGTAACTGAAGTGGTAAACACTTACAGATACATTATTTATTTAAGTCCAGTAGATATTTAAGTCGTTAAGAGAAGAACTATAAAAAATCTGCCATTACTGTGGTTATTACATAGTCAAAATATGTAATATAGTCATCACTACATTGATAATGACCTTAGAAAGAATAATTTGTTAAAGACGAGTTGCGCCATTTTAAATAAACAGATGAATCACTCCTTTAAATTATATAACGACACATTTATTCTAAGTACCAGTTAAGAGTATCATCTACGAAACTTTTCTGCTAGCCATGTTTGTAGAGTATTTTAGATATTACCCACGAGTATAAAAACAAATTATTTAGTTCTCTTTAAGAATGTTTTTCTCTCAAAACAAACTCGCGACAAAAGAGAATTTAATTTTATTAAAAACAGACTCCAAAAAAAGAGCTAACTCCTTTTAATTAAACAAGCGATGTCAATTCACAGGATTTGTAGCGTTAAGAAGCGAAAGTCTATTAATAGACTGCTCATTACAATTATTCTACTTTTTAGGTTGCTATACAGCGCACTTTGGTGAAAAGAATGAAATTTGTATTTTCAAAAAGTAAAAATTGTTAATCCTACAAACAAGCTGCCAATAAACAAAAACAATGAGTCGGCATATTTGGAATATCTTAGCCAGTTGGGGTTCCTCATTATATCCAAAATGTTTGGCAATACTTAATCAGATGTTTCCAAATAAGTGGATAGGTTTAATAATCTAAATTCTGTTGATTCTTTTACTTAGGGAAATCTAAAACCTCGAGAGTATGATCAAGTTGTAAATTAATACTTATTGAGGTTTTCGTTAATATTTTACTTGTCCCAGTTCAGGAAAATGTTACCAAACAGAACCACCGAGCTCACCGACACAGTACAATAAATGAAATGAAAACTAGTTTACAATATGGATCAAGTATTCTCAAAGTATAGAAACTGAAAAATCTGCTAGCAAATGATGCAGCTTCTCTTGCTGGCACAGAAAAGGATCTGTTGCAGGAAGTTGGCGAATTTGGCCTCTGAAGCTAAATTTGGTGCATATAACAAATATTTTACAGTTTAAACATCAAAACTAAATTGTTTGGTTAAATTTCTTGTCGAAAGTTAGTTTTAGTCAATTTGCACTTAGGAAGCTAAATCTGTCTACCCTTAATTCTGTACCGTCTATTATATAATTTCAAATTGTCAGCCAAGCAAAACCAACATGGTTTTCTCAGTTTCCAAAGCTTTGGTTTTGGTAACATCTAAAACAATTCAATCAGTAATGGATTAGCTTCTTGAGTGTAGCAATATGAACAAGCAGGATATCTACATTTTTAATGAAAGTGAAAACTGAAACACGAAGATTTGGCAGGAATAAAATAGCTGTTATGCATTACCAAGATGGACACCTTCAGTACAATACGAGTAGTTCAAAAAGCAGGACTAAATAGAGTACAAAATGAGTGAGGGACAAATACCAAGCATGCAATGATTTTGTGGCATGCACAAACAAAATTATCTATGTTAACAAAGCAGAAGATAGCAGAGGAAAAGGCCAGTAGGACACATACCGAAAAGGCCAATGGAAAAACGAATTAAAATTATAATAGTTCAACTGATAGCATATTTGAAGAATTCGCCTGATCATCACTAATAAAAAAATGTGCGTTTATAGCAATAGTTTCTTGTCTCGCTTTTGGAATGTTCAGATTTTGGCAGCGATAATTCGTTATCAATTAACAATAGAGTGACAAACCTTATGTACTTATTATTTCAAGGATCATATAAAATTTGGCTGGATTGGTAGATAACCGACTCAGTTGTTCACAATACAGCCTAATATGTCTTTTTTCTAAATCTCTATCTCTGGATAAAAATTAAAAAAATCTTGGAAAACAAACCATTTCTGAAACCTTCGCCAATGCTAAAATCATTATAGTAAATCTCATTTAAAAATGCTAAATGAGCAAAATTCTAAAATATTTTAATATACTTAATAAACTGATGGATGGAAGTTCGAAAGAACTTTAGGAATTAGAAAATGAATAACTTTCAGAAATTCCTATTTTCCAAATGAGACTTTAGAGATCATTCAGTTGCTAAACAAAACGTAAAAGAATTTTCTAAAAGTTTTTGTTTTTTGTAACTTCAGATTTATAATAGAATGAACGAAAAAGATTGAAAGAATTTTCAAAAATTTCAAACAGGCATTTTGAAGGTTCCCATAATCTTTAGTAATGTTTGATCTTGGCTACCTTGGACTTAACATTAGAAAAGATAAAAAACTCGTTTGATGTAAATAAAAGGGTTGCCACCATCAATACATAATTTAATAATGTTTATAAAACGAGCATTACCAAAAAAGTTGCATACGATCTCTTTGGATATTTTGGTTTAATTGAGACAATGATATTAGATCGTACAAGCTTCTAACGTTAGGCGGTTAAGATTTTGCAGAATCAAAACCCAGCTTCTGATTATAGATTGTGTATCTATTAGTGCTATCATGGCTAACTGTATGTAACTGAGATTTCATCCTGTTGAGTTCCTAAATAAAATTAAATTTTAACTTCATGAGTTAATGATTGTACATCCGCTGGCTGCCTTCATTCCGCTACCGATAACCCTCAGCATCGTACTCGGGCACATCTTCAGCTTCCACAGGTATTGAACTAGCATAGAACAAGATTGCTGAACTTTGACGTAAAACTGAATCTGTCATCTGATGCATCAACCAAAAACTCAGATATCTGTTCTAGTCCTGTTCTAACTGTAGAGTTATCTAGATTAGAAAATTTACTACCATTGATCAGTACCTAAAGTATTAGTTGTAATTCCAGCTGAGCTGTGCTAATAGATATTTTGATTGTATTTTGTATCAAACTATGATGTCATCGACTTTAGTCACGAGAAGATAATAATGCCGCCGCCACATTATTGAGGTTGTCTTTCCCTTCTTACAATTGTTTCTCTTTTTTTCTTCTTTTTATGCAGAACATCAAGTTTGTTAAAGAGTTCAAATTGAAATGCCTTTTGGTATTATTACATTATTAGTAGCAGGTTTAACTAGAGTCGAAGTCACGACTTGGCTCTTAGTTTTGAATTCTCTGGAATAAAAAGTTGCTCAGATTCTAGATCTCACGAAATCTAGAGCACTTGCCTATTAGAAAGCAGATTTAAAAATATGACGCTTTACGTTTGTAAGTACTATTGATATAATTAGAATAAAAATTCTGGTTCTAACAGAGACCAAAAAGAAGGAGCAAGACTGCAAGACAGTTAAGGATGGATTCATGCTAATGTACTCTGGAGTTCCAAGAGACCAAAGAACAGGTTTCCTGATTCATAGAGATGAAGTGTTCAATATATCAGACTAGAAGTACGTGAGTAAGAGAATTATGTGGTTAACAGTGAAGGAAGGAAAAGTTGAAGTAACTCTTTTAGTAACTTACGCGCCCAACGAAGATGACTCATTGGAAGCAAAAGACATCTTCTATGATTAGCTTCAGAACACATTTGATGGTATCCCAACGAATGACATATTATTATTGGGGGACCTCAACCGCAGGGTAGGAGCAAAGACTAAAGACGCTGAGGGTGTAATAGCAAAACATGGAGAAGAATGCAGGAATAATAATGGTGTCAGACTGCTAAAGTTCTACATAAGGACATCCACAAATTCACCAGGATGGAGCCCTCAAGAGATGAGAAGTCGGTCATCGACTACATTATAATTAGAAAGGGCAAGTTGCCGAGGTACAGAGACGCGAGAGTTATGAGAGGACCAGAAATAGGGACCGACCATAATCTCCTGGTATTGTGCAGGGCAGTCGCAAAACCATTGACAAGGAGGAAAGGAAGAAGTAAAAAGAAGTTACTTGAGAAAATCAAGCTAGCTGAGTTGAAGAGTAAAAAAAATTAAAAGCGCTACAGAAACTTAGTAAAGAAGGTTGGGATTATTTCAAAACGCAATTGTAGAGGGAAAAAAAGACTTTGTGAAAGAAGCAAAACGTGCAGAGTGGGAGGAGTTTGACAATTTTCTGGAAGAAAACTTTAGTGAAAATCAAAAACTGTTCTATAAACTCTAAAAAGGATGAGACAACCTAAGGAGTGCCCTATTAAGTATATATTAAACAAAGAAGGCAAAATACTTAGAGATAAAGAAGTTGTTATGGAAAGTTGGAAGGAATGCTTTTCGAAACTTCTCTATGCCGAGACGAACGGTGATGATGTCACCGACGTTCAAGCTGGAAATAGAGGACAGGACAAATTTTTAAAACAGAGCTTACTGCTGCCTTGAAGAAAATGAAATTTGGCAGAACAGCGGGGCATGATGCAGTGGCACCAGAGCTGCTGAGATATACGGGGAAAGTCGGTGAATACCTTCTGTTCCATGTAGTAAACCTTGCCTGGAGAATAGCAAAAATACCTAAGGATTGGGAGGATTGGAACCCCTTCTCAAAGAAGAGCAGTGTGGCTTTCAGGCCAACCAAAGAACCCAAGACCAGATTTGTGACAAATAACAGAAAAAGTCATTGAGTATGGGAGAGAGGTACACACTTGTTTCATAGACCTCGCAAAAGCTTTCGTCAGCGTCCAGTCGCCAGAACTATAGAGGGTACTACGAAAGAGAGGCGTGGAAGAGATCCTCATTAAAATTCAAAGCTAATACAAAGTTTGCAGAAACTATGTAAGAACTGGAGAGAACCTCAGGAGAATTCCTCACCATTTTGGTCGAGATCAGACCCAGCACAGGATAGTCGTGGGAAAAGTCCTCAGACGAAAAGCGGGTAAAACACGTAGAGACCGAGTCAGGAATTAGACCATTAGACTGTTCCCCCAAGTCGAGCTTTTGGCAGACAGGGTTGACAGACAAGATGCGCTGGTTTGGAGATGTTGCCAGAATGCAAGACCACAGGATCTTCAAGCGAAGCGCAAAGGAAGGCGGACAGACTCGTTGGTTTCTGTGTTCCAGAGACGAGGCATAGACCCGAAGAACGCCAGGACGGTGGCCCGTGATAGGCAGCGCAAAGAATGAATGCACCTAAACAAGTTACAACAAGTACACATGAACATGATACACGTCGTACAAAAAATCATTGCTCATAGTGTCAAATTTAAAACAGACTTTTTCCCAATCTTAATTAAGATTTGCCTATTTGTTCACATAGACTGTATTATCAAAAGTAACAGTAACACAAGTTGTTTCGAGAAATCACAAATTTTAGTAGCGGCACTCAATATGAAATTTCATGATGCAAGCTCAAAATTACATGACAGTGTCATCGAGCCAAAAGTCAAAAGTACTATAGCCAAAAGAACTATATTATATTCAGCTCTAGTTACAGAGATCTACTTATACTTCTAACAAGAGCAAAGCAGTCATCACAAGACTAGCAGACAAAAACTTCGATAACATTAAAAAGAACCTGAGAATGTATAAGGGCATTAACATCTTAAGGCTCCTCGTATTCCTAAAATGAAATTTGATTCTCTTGAATGTTTTGAATTTTAAACAAATTTTTCGTGTGGCATTATAATTTGAATAATAAAATACTCTTTTTAAAAAAATTATTTAAAAAATGCTTTGAAAGTGGTTTTTGTTTTTTGCTGTAACAAGTCGTTGTTTCACGCCAACGTCATACGAATTACATAAAAGTGTCTGATGTTATAATTTTATTTTTATTTCAAGTTTTATTGTATGAAAAGCCTTTTAATTACATTTTAACATTAAAAATTAGTCTATTTTTAACCGTATACTGTTTTTGAACAAAAATGAATAAATTTGTTTTTTCATTCTATAGTACTCAGTATCATGAATTATGTATTCAAATGATAACAATTCATATATGGAGAAATTCTTTCTACATGGTGATCTATTTATCAAATACAGTACTTCCAATTAAAATTATTATTATGATTTGCGTGAATTATAATGGCATTCATACATTATCAATTAATAAAGAGTGAGTATAACAGTGATGGTATACAAAGCTAATAGATAAGTGCGTATATTGCAGACATAAACATAACAGTAAATGAAAGGTTACAATAGGGTTACTAACAAAATACCTACATTGTTCTATCTTATCGTGTGCTGGTAAAATTAAAATATTAGCGTGCACACTTTAGTTCACACACAGTTATATTATAATAATTACTGTCGTAACTGCATCAGCAACAAAACAGCTAACGACTTGAATTTCAGCGACTAATATTTCAATTGCATTTGTCGTCTGCAAACATAGACAACCAGGAATCAAATAAGAGACATCCTTTATTCTACTCGTTTATAAATTATAAATTTATAACGTAAACAGAATATAAACGAAACCATCTCGCTTTAAAATTTTACGATCTTATTAATTCTTTAGATTTGAACCAGCATAAAAGTAAGGTATCTATCTTTTCCATACTTTTTATTATTTTCCGGGTATTATCTGAAATGATAAACATACAGAATGATAACTCTTCAAGGAACAAACTGATATTCTTCAAGGAACAAACTGATAGTCTTCAAGGAAGAGTATTTGGTATAATCGTTCATTCAGTATGAAATCAAAAATGAGTGCAACTTCAAAACATTCACAATCAAGATAATGAATATGAATCACTTCCTTTTCTAACGTCTAGTTTTTATTGACTTAGCATTGCTCGAGTGAATCAATTCGTCAATATACTGTGTGTTATATGCAAAATGGAACCCAGGGAAAGATCTGTGTAAAATTTCGGGAAAATGAGAATAAAATTTGGTGAATTAATCTTTTTGTCCAAGCAAATAAAAATTATGACGTTCTTGTTCCTCAATGGTACTCAAAGAAATTGAATGCACATTAAGTTTTCTTTTCTTAATTCAATTTCAAACCCAAACGAATAATAAAACATCACTACCTTCACCAATTTGTTAGGGCCTTCCCGAACCATTAGTGCATCCTGAGGCAACTTCAGATCTTTACGCCTCTGTACTCTTTAGCAAGCAATATTACAAACCTTCCGATTTAGAAGAGTAACAATAAAAGTAACGATAGTGAAGAGAACTTCATCGGTTCGAATAACTAAATCTACTTAGCAAGCCTAACCGGTTCATGAAAAGATGATAAATATTGAGAAGACCAAAATGCATGTCCAATTTCGAGTTAGTTTATCCAATTCAAAAATTATTGAAAATGTATCAACGATTCTCCTTCCGTTTCTCTCCCTTGAATAACAAATAAGGATAAAATCACATTCCTAACAACAGTCACCAAACTGGTAAGAAATCGGTTTAACAGCAATAAAAAAAATATAATTTCATGTTTGGTCTTGGTTCAAAACAGCTTAATCTAAATTTGGTACACATATTGAGAATATTTTAAGCAGATTTCATGTGAATTTTATTTGTGTGGCTACAAACCATCTTGAATCCTGCTTAGAAACTCGCAGAAACATTGAGAAATATTCGGCAAGAGGAATGACGTCCAATTCACGTCATTTATTGGTTATCCGTTACTTTGAAAAAACGTCAAACTGTCACAGCTCGAAAACGTTATATCAAGATGTGAAAAGACGTTATATAAATAATGACGAAGTTAGAAGCCTGTCCGGGATTTTTAGTAGGGTCTTTATGCTTATGCCTTAGTTTCCTTTTTAAATAATAATAGAACTTTATTCCCAACAGAACAGGTATCCATTTACAAGGAATAAAATTAACAAAATAAGAAAAAGATTTTTTAAACATGTCATACATACTATCCGAAGCGGACGATTTTTGTACTACACCAGACCGATTTTCGTACTCATAAGCACTGGAAGATTATTGTTGTACTGACTTGGACAGGCGTTTGTACTGACAAGTATTATTTTTACATTGAACCGAAGTGGAGAATTTTTGTACTGTACCATAAACGGAACGGGTTTCTTGGTCGGGTCTTTGCGCAGCCGGCCCAAAGCTCGGGTTTAGGTCAGGCTAGGTCTCAATTAAGGAATCTATCGAGTTTCTTGGGCCTACCTCGGGTTAATCTTGCCATTTGTTCCTGTTGGGGCTCTCGGACTGTTTGGGGTAGTCGGGCCTGTCAGGCCGATCAAGAATTTATCGGTTTTTTTTCTCTCTGGGCTCTAGATAAAGTAAACGTCTTTTTGACGCCATAATAAAAATAGGATGACGTCTATTACTTAGTTATCCAATTAATGAATACGTCATTCAGCTTGCTTAATACTGTTCTAGACGAAGGGAGTTTACTAAGCCAAAACAAACCATAAGAATACAACCAAAATAAAATACAGTAGATACTGGACCTTTTAGACATCCAAAGTTTTTAGACAGTAGACTACAAAATAAAGTAGTGTTTGTATTTCTTTCGCTCTCATTTTAAAATTTCAGGTATTTCCTAACAAAACCAGAAATGTCATAAGTGAATGAAAATGATGCAGAAACTAAAAAACTGATCTTTTTTGTTGCAGAAATCTCTTCTTTTGAGCCCGTCTTCTTTGTGGTCGAGTACAATTATAACATATGTAAGATGTTGGATGAGACCATATCGGAGTTGCCTCACTGGCTTAACGTTTGAGGTCGGCACTAAATGTTGTATTAAAACAAAGAAAGCCCAAAAACATGAAATCAGTCACTTGGACAATATTTATATATAAGTGAAGTCTTGAAAAATTTTTTGTATCATTTATTTGCTGATTTCATATCTATTCATTTGAAATTGGAGATTTTGAGCAACTGTATTTTGGTCATTTAGTGACCGATTTTGAAAGTTCCTTTGAATCTTATTTTCATCTTCTAAAACATTTCAAAAGAAACTTCAAAAAAAGATTGAACCCAAATACTCTTAATAATACATCTGTATGATAGTCTCGTTTCTGAGTGTCTGCTTCATGCATATCCTATTTTCGATTTTAAAATTGCCAATTGACATGTTGGTCGGATCATTCTCTTGAAAGTCACTTCCCTCTGTTTATAACAAGCTGTACATAGTACACCTAGGTCTACTTATCTTGGTTCATCAATTGGGAGCAATTTCATTGCACATCAATTGATGGTTTATGTGACTTTTGTTCTAAGTACGCACTTTGATAAATGGGACACTAACACGAAATTAATAGCTTTTGGCTACATTTTGCCAATAACTAGTTCGAATTATGACCATTGGTACTGGCAGAGTTGTAGGTTATGCAACTCACCTGTTCCCAAAACAGATTCGGATAAAGAGCCTTGATTTTTCTACTTGTGGTTTATAATAATGGCTTCAAATACATAGTTGGAAAACAATAATGGGCACATGAGGAAGCGAAAAAGATTTTTGTTACTTGTAAGTTAGTATCATTATATGCCTTTGACCAAATCAGTGCTTGTCACACGCTTTTGTGCAATTTAGAGAACGGCTGTAGTGTCTGACTCTTTATTAAGACTCATCGAAAACTAAATTAATCTGTCTGACATTTGCAAGAGCTACTCTAATTTATTACGTTAAATCATATAAGCAGTAAAACTTCAACTATTTAAGAATCAATTTTGTGTCTACTAAACTAGACTCTCACGATCAGTATTACACGATTAGAGTTCTATTCTTGTTTGAAACTTACACCGTATCTTTATTGTCGTTTTAGTTTGAAAACAATAACATTGCTCAGAAAACTTTTAGATAGAGATGTCTTTGAACAGTTTTGAGGGTTAGTGATTTATTTACTTTAAATTGCACTTAATCTTTGGCTTATTTAAATTCCATGAAAACTTTCAGTCTTTAAAAATGTGAAATCAGAAAACCTAGGTAAGTCACAATACCGAAAGATTTTGAAAATCGGTAAATAGACAATCAACATATACATAACTTTTCAGAAATTACCCTTTTTAGAATCTAGAAGATTGAGTAAAATATCAAGAGCTAACTAAAATATATTTCAGTTATCTAGTTCAAAAGAAATTGTTTCTGGAAACTTTTAAATTTTTCTGTCGAAGCAGGTCAATGATATGAGCATATCACTAAAAAGTGCAACCAAAACTTCTAATTTTAAAGGTATGGAATTCTAGTCGATTGCTGTTCTGGTTAGCCTATGTTCGAATTATCGAGACTGTACTGTACATAACATACAAAAGAAGAGCCAAGAAGAAAAATCATTTGTCTCCTAAAATATCACTCTGTATAGTATACCACAAAGCGTTAAGATTAAATGCTCGTAATCTAAACAAATAATTAAAGGATGTCACTTTTACTTAAACCACAAAAACATTTGTTATCATTGACTTGATAAATTATTTGGTAAATAACTAAGTAGCTGTTCTCGTACTGATAAATGCTGACATATCAACAAATATCCGTTTTAAAAGCCAGTCGTTAAATGAAAGGTATTTTGATACTTTTTACATATTCTTCCAATGCATTAAATATATAAAATCAATTAATTTATGTTTATGCAAATTTTTATATTTTAAATAAATAAATAAATTATAAATACTTCCTTGAGAATAGTTTTCGGTAATTATAGATACAAACTTTTTAGTTTGTATAGAATACTTATGGTTATGGTTTGGCAGTTTAATAATCATATTGATATTGATAATTGACTTTACTACTATTTTGTTGCTAAAAAATATGAGATTGGCATAATTTTCCAATATAATTATAATTATTGCTAATAAAATCTCAAACTATTTTTATAAAAATCTCGGGGCATCCAAATTTATTTCATGTGTTATTGACAGAGATATCCTTCGCTGTGCTCGTATAAATCATATTTAATGATGTTTTGGCAACACACTTGAAATCTATGAATTACAAAATAATACGTATGTAATGTTTCTATGAGCATAATAACATTCTAAATATATTTATTTTTTAATGTGACAACTATCATGCTAGTTGTTTGCAAATGTTCTATTTCAATTTGTAAAATTGTCATTAATCTTGTTATAAACGAGAAGAGTTGCCATGGCACTTGGGGATTATAAAACTTTAATTACCAAGTTTAAAATAAGAGGCGCAAACAGAATATTGGACGAGTTTCTGACTTAAACATTAGCATAATATACACACGTGTATGTACTATCCGACGAAATATATCTAATTTAAATAGTTGTAATTCATATTCTATCTGTTGTGTTTTCATCAATGACGGCTACAGCATAAAGGGCTGTGTCCTCTAAAAATCGAAATATCTAGAATATTTGTTCTAGTAATTTCTAAACTTTTATAACGAAATATTTTACAACTAATAATAAAAAAGAAGTTGATTTACGACAACTGACGCGCTGGAGAGTTTAGTCATAAGTGATTTCAAACAAAAAATGGATAACCTGAGTCACTAAAACTGTTTTTGAGATGTTTCTATAGCTTTCTCGATTTTAACGAATTCTGTCAAGACATTCAGTTCCACAGATCTTTCTTTTAACGTTTTTTGGAGTGGACCAAATCATTTTAATTGTCTTTCCTCTATTACTTTATTAATCTATCTGTCTTTAAAAACCTCAAAAGTTTTTGCTATCTGGAGAAGGCAGAATACGATAAGTCTGAAACTACATATCTTTCAGGTAAAATCTATGTATAGTATTAAGAGTGGGCAGAAGAGAATTGCCAAAAGAATCGCAGAAATTTACAAGAACAAAATGACCGCATGTTTAGTCTTAAGTTTGCTTTACATATAGCTGAGATACTCAATAGCCATATAGCAATCAGATAAGTTATGCAAAGATTCAGATAAATGAAATTAAATAAATACTGAAGAACAGGTAAAATGAGGAACATTATATCTATAATCATCTTATCAATGTTACAAAATTGCAATTTTATTTTGAAGAGGTTCGTAGTATAACTGCCCGTAGACTCGCTTATGGTTCAGTCATTACCCCGTTACTGAATAGACAAGACAGGACACAGAAGTTTGAGATTTAAGCAACATAGTTGACAATTTATTGTGTATGGTATAATTACAAACAGTAGTATCTACTTTCTGGTTTTGATTTCTAGCATCTGACTTTACCTACATTAGAAATTTAAAGGATCCTATAACATAATTTCTTTGTAATGTTCTTATGTTTTTAATAATTAATCATTTTCTAAGCTGAACTTATTTCACTAAGAAATTTTTTTTTATTCAGTATTCTTTTTCTTCATTGACTATTCTTTTTCTTTAAAATGCGTTTGGTGCGTTTTTAATCTCCTACTGCTACATCCTTGTGTGTCATTCAAGTATTTGATAAAATGCAATATATATCTTGATTTCACCAGTCCACTAACAGTTGAGTTTGCACTTATAATACAGTTATTTATATATGTGGCATTTTTTAAGAAAATGACAATGATATTTATGCGATGTATAACTATGTCCAGAAAGTAAGTTCATTTTCTATTTCCCACCGTTGCAGCGATGCGATCGCAGTTCCGCGCATGCGCGGCAATGACCTTGTATCGTTACTAAGCGATTGATGCCATTTTGAGTTAGTTATCTGCTGTTATCGTGTCACAGTGCTTGTTTATAATGGCGAAGGTAATTGAAAATTCAACAATGGCCGTGTAAACGTGCACGATGAAGGAAGAAGTGGACGTCCATCATTGGTTAATGATGCAGTGAATGAAAAAATTAGAGGAAACCGTAAGTTTACGATTTCTCTTCTTTCTATGGAATTTCCCCTAATTTCACGATCC
>VTPC01003236.1:53764-72563 GCA_011009095.1 Ignelater luminosus
TAAGCTGATCTTGACAATAGCTTAATCCTATAAAGTAAATTTTGTTAAGTATTTTATAACCATCTAAGAAAACGGTGTTTAGGTACTTTGAACATGCCGCTTTCTTGCTGTTTAATTGCCTAAGGATATTACACACACCAAAAGCTTTCCAAATTTTCTAGTAAAGCATTTTACAATCAATTACCGGCAAAACTTGTTAATTTTATAAGGTGCTAAATCAAAATTTGAGATTTAATCTGAAATTATGATGCGGCAGTGGCGTAGTTTGTAAATAATCGTACCTATTAGCACTTATAGAACAATTCATAGAATGTTTTTCATTTAATGATTCTGCTTTCCATAAATGCTGAGCACTTAAATCCTGACAACGTGGAAAAAAGCCTTGCGCAAAAGTCAAGAACAGTCAAGAACTCGGTAGATAGGCTTAACAATATAATAAACGTTACAACATAAAAAGAATTACCTTGAGAAAGAACACGAGACATATTATACAGGGTGAGTGTAGCATTCGTAGCAACATCTTCTGATATTTTTGCATGTACCAACGCTATTCTCTGATTATCAATCACGTGCAATCTATTCGCCTTCTCTTTTTATTATATTATCAATGATGATAAACTGGTACAGCCTTTTCCAAAGTAAATAAATATTTTGCAAGTCAGTAATTCTACTTGAATCATAAAATTGCGATAATAATAGCCAAAGCAAACATAAAAACCAGTTGTCAGCACAAGTCAAAAAAAAGTCAAACTTGAGTAGTCAAGATTGAAACAAACTATTGGTAAGTTTCAATTTTATATTTTTTGAAATTTTTGCCACATACAATTCAGTTCGACTATGCATACTAGGGATAGTAAACAAGTAAACAACAAAGAATACAACCTATGTAGAAAATTTCATTTTAATACCTCACGTTGTTCCAGATATATTAAGAAAACAAAGTATTTTAGATGAAACTTTGATATAGCCTGTATTTCAAAAACGATGCATTCTTGGAGAAAAGGTTATAAGTACTTTTTGTTTTATTTTTAATTTCTAATCACGTTCTTAAATCTTTCGTAACTATTTGCAGGATATCTTGTGTACGTTAAAGAAATGTTTTGTTCAAGATTTGGAATAGTAGACACTAACATCAAAATAAAAAAAAACTGATTTCTTCACAATCAAAATAATGAATGCCAACACTATCACCAAAGCTAAACTAAACAACGTGAGAAAATGCTAAATAAACACTGCAACAAAGGTAGAATCAAACTTGCTCTTGCCTCACATAATAATTAAGATCCAAAGCCTAACAACACAATATAGAAGAGTACTATGTACAAAGTGAAAACAAATCAAGAAAACTTTCAACTATATAAAAAACAGCCTATTAGATCATTCCGAAAAGCAAATACCAAAGCAGCATCAAAACAAAAGTGCACCCACTTGGTCTTTGGCGTCAAATTGACTCCAATAACGACAAAACATGTTTGCATATTTTACATCTCTAACGGAAAAGCTAGATTGTTTAGTTAACTTTCTGGCTTTGCTTATAATGGCCAATTTGGCCTCGGGGATAAAGTTTGCTCACCCCTATAATAAGAGATAAGTTTGTCGAAGGAAAACACAAGCGTCATAAGGCAGTTTTTGCAAAACCCACAATAATTAAATAATCGTCACAATAGTCTACCAAAGGCTGCAACAATAATTGGTACAAAAATAATGTGACACGACAAACGGCAAACAATAACCCATAGTCACTTAATTAGTTTCAACTAAATAGGTCACGGTCATCAAAAACGACAACTAAAGAAAATAAATATTATTATTAATGGGAAATTTGCCATGCCTTTACAAAATCAGTAAAATTGTAGGATATATCAAACTATAGATTCAGAGGACATAATTTCTAATGACAACTAATAAACTGTTAGTCTGTATATTAAAGCCAAGGGAACGAAATAAATAGAGGATACATCAGATAACGCTAGACCGCTTCCAATGATACAACACATGCCAAATGCATCTTCTACGCTCAAACCAAATCTCAAAACACAAAACAAGACTATAGCACAGAAAGTTGTGAACATATACTGAGAAATTCCAGTGAAATTCAAAACTTCTAAAGTACAAGATTTAAAAAAAATAAACACAATTCAAGTTCAAGAAGACAAAATCCAGACATGTCTTCAAAACAAAAACAGAACTCAGAATGTTATAAGTAAAGAAAGGATGCGTGTAATCCGAACTTAACAGATGAGCAAAAACTACGTCTGCAAATTTGAACGCCCACTTACTATTTTTACATTTTCTCTCCTTTCTGTTGAAATACCAAAACGATTACTTGCACTCCTGAAAATGAAACTTTGCTAGTTTCTGATTAAAAACTATAGTTTGGGCAATATTCCGTAAAAATTTGAGATTAACTTATACACAGTACTAGGTCCAGTACAGGTTTTCTATGTAATACATAGTAGAGCATTTGTAACAACAATACTATCGTTTTATATTTATAGGACCAAATTTGGACAAGACAAATAATATACCAAAAGCCAAAAAAATCGAGTTATATTTCTGAGCGTGCCTAACAAAATAGTTCTGTTGTTAAATCTCGACAAAATCATGCTTTAGCATTGTGACCATCCTTGAATAAGCACGCCATCTTGTAGTTCATCTGTAAAATAGATATGTCTATAGACAATTCTATAGTGATCTCAGAAAATATGTATATGGTTGGTATGGTAAAAGATTCAGACGAAGAATACCATTCTTTCCCAAACTCTCTTGGCAAACCCTTTTCAATAGTTAAACTGCTAAAAATGAAAGATGCAGAAGAAGATTAGTTATCGTCTTAAATAGAGTTTGTCCAAATTGTTTTGAAATACTCATAGTTTAAGTAGTAAAAGCAACAATTAAAAAGTCTCAAGAACATTTTATTCCTTTTCTAAAACTGCGTGTAGTATGATTGTTCAGTACATTCCTACGCAATGTCCTTGTGTAACAGCAGAGACAGGGAACATTTAATCCTAAATTTTGACGAATTTTAAAATTCTGTCAAGCTAAATAAAAGAGATTTCAAGTCGATATTTCCATCGTTGGGCATAAAAGTCAATGCCTTTATCATAATAAAAAAGGACAAAATTAATTAAGGCAAGTAAATACTCAGGTAAATTGCCTAAATTGTAAACCGATACAAAGAATTTATTTTGCAGCGAGTGGACTCGAGTATGAGAGCAAAAGTAGAAGAAAAATGAATCCAAATTGATAATGAAATATAGTTTTCTATTATAAACAATAAACAATAAAGAATGAACGAGTGGCCATTTCTCACTTTGATATCTACGAGGGTGGTCTGAAAAGCTTCCGACCTCAACGTGAAAATGGCAGCACTCGTAAATAAAAGCTACTGAATTTCGTTGTTCATCTGTTGACAGTTACTCACCAAAGTTTCAGCCATTTTGGACGCGCAGTTTTTATGTAACAGTCGTTTGAGTGAGTTGATGTGAGTTTTTTTGTGAAAATGGACAAAATCGAGTATCGAGCTGTCATTAAATATTTGTTTTTGAAAGGCAATACGCCTTCGTAAATAAAAAATGAGTTGGATTCTGTGTATGGGGACTCTGCACCATCATTTACCACAGTGAAATTTTGGGCTGTTGAATTTAAACGTGGCCGTAAGAGCTTGGGAGACGATAAACGTTCGGGACGTCCAAAAACTGCAACTACCGACGAAAACATCGCCAAAGTTCACCAAATGGTGCTAGACGACCGCCGAATTAAAGTGAGAGAGATAGCAGAGGTTATGAACATGTCAAAAGAACGTGTTTGTCACATATTAAATCAACATTTAGGCATGAGAAAGCTGTCCGCGCGTTGGGTGCCGCGTTTGCTCACGTTAGACCAAAAACGTGTTCGAATGAATATTTCCAACGCTCTTTTGGCGCAGTTTAGGCGAAATAAATCCGAGTTTTGGCGCCGATTAATTACTGTAGATGAAACTTGGATACACCATTATACGCCCGAAACAAAAATACAGTCCAAACAGTGGACTGCAAAGGGGGAACCGGCTCCAAAAAAAGCAAAAACTGTTTTTTCGGCTGGGAAAGTGATGGCGACTGTTTTTTGGGATAGTCATGGAGTTATTTTAATCGATTATCTTCAAAAAGGAAAAACCATTACAGGAGCATACTATGCATCATTACTTGACAAGCTGAAGGCAGAACTTGCGAAAAAACGGCCACATTTGCAGAAAACGAAAATCCTGTTTCACCAAGACAACGCACCGTCTCACACCTCAGCGGTTGCCATGGCGAAAATCCACAAATTACGGTTTGAACTGCTTGACCATCTGCCTTACTCACCAGATCTAGCCCCAAGCGACTTCTTTTTGTTCCCTCATCTAAAAATTGCGTTCGGAGGACAAAGATTTTCGTCAAATGAAGAGGCAATGACCTTCGTGAACAATTATTTTGCAGAGAAAAATGCCGAGTACTATTTGGACGGGTTACAGAGATGGGAGCACCGCTGGGAGAAGTGTGTAGAGTTACAAGGAGACTATGTTGAAAAATAAAAAAAAATTTCAGAAAAAATGTCTTGTATCTTTGTTAGGTCGGAAACTTCTCAGACCACCCTCGTAGGTAGACATTTAATGAGCAAGTTTGCAAAATTATTTTTAAGTATCTTCAAAGTAAGCTATAGTTGTAGCAAAATCAAATTATTGAGGAGACCCTGTATGTGTGCTTTAATTTAAAATTTCATTCAATTTTTTTCCTTTTTAAATTAATCTCTAATTTCATATTTTATCCAATTTTGTTTTCGGAGAGGTATTGTATTAAGAGATTTGATTCTCTAATAGAGTGAAAGCCATAAAAAGATTCTTTAGTAGTTTTCTAACGACATCCGCTTTTCTTCACTAATTACACACAGTTTAATCAAGATATAGAAGCAATTAGGTGCTAATTGCTATTGATTTAAGTGAAGAGTTATAACTAATAAAATGTATTGACCTGTGTTTCAGTCACGTTTAGAAGCTTTGCCATTTCCGACCTCTCGCTACTGCTCAGGTACTTCTTCATCTCGAACTGTTTTTCCAATTCAAAGATTTGTCTTCCCGTAAAAGTTGTCCGAGCTTTTTTCTTCTTTTTAGCATCACCATCTTCTGCTATTGAATTAACGGGATTAGCTGCTGAAGTAAAAGTCTTTGCATCTAATCCCCGAGATTTTTTTCTCTTCCTAGTTGATTCTGTAATAATAAAAATATATTAAAATCTCGGTAAATGAAATATGTTTTAAGTATATCTCCTTTGGGACATACTGTGACTAAGTAGTAAAAGTTTATTATTTATTCCGTTAATCTTCTCTAATATCTTACCTACGAACTCTTACATTACACGATAGTTGAAACGATTATAACGAAAATCGGTAAAAAATAAATTAAAAACGAAATTTTACTCCTAAATCTGCGCCACTGACAAAAGAATAAAAAGAAATCGAATAAATCATATTTTTATTCCGGTTCGTTTGTACTGTTGCTCAACAGATTTTACAGAGAATTGACTTTTTCAGGAGGAATTTAATAAGAATGAAGGAGTTCTAGATCAAAATAAAATTTCATTATTGTAAGTTGTAGCGTTTCAAGAAAATATTATAACATCCTTAATTAAATGTCCATCTATTTAACAATGTTGCAGTACATTCCTGTCGGGTATTAATAATTTTCAAACTTGCTATTAAGGGGATTATTTGGATACTTTTTCCTTTCAACGATGTGCGTGTATATATAGACTGACTTTCACTGCTTCACATTCTAAAATTTTTTTATTAAAAATTAGTCTCGAAAGGAATTTATTGACCGAAAGATGGTATTTGTTGCCCCCAAGTCAAAGTAGGTGTTGAAAATCTTGGAAATTTTATAGACATAATTAAATAAACCTTTCCTTCTCTCTTGAACCTATTTGATGGATTACTGAAACTCGAATATTTCACTTATTTCCACAAAATATTGAGAAATTTCTATCGACGGAAAGAGACCAATTTGTAATTTAGTGCATTATTAAAGGATAATTTTAGTAACGCAAAAGAACTTTTGACCATAAACTAAAAGTCAAAGAAATCAGAATTTTGTTTTTTCCTGAAGGCTGTTTTTCTAAGAAATTCGTTATGAAATCATCTTCATTTTATAAATAATGGTTTTTATATTTGTTTGGATGTAGCGGCTCGTGCCTTTTTGTTATGGGAGGGTAACATCAATAAAAATAATTATTCAATAATACATTAGTATCATAAATCCTCACGTATTTTTTTTGCTCTTACTGCAGCTTTAAGAAAGTTTTTTTTATTAAAAATTCGTTTTATGAGTATTACTCATTTTAGATGTAAACACTACGAAATCGTTTTTAATGGAAGAGACTGTAAACTAGATTTCTATTGTCATTGTTCAGTATTTAATTTACAACAAATATGTCATTCTTTCATGAAACAAATTCAGCCCAGAAAATCAATTTGAAAAACAAAAACAACAAAATAGCAGATACCTTTACAATACATTCAAAATAACAGCAAACTTTCGAATCGATAGGTTATTTTTGCAACTGTCACAAAACGCTTTCGGGGATCTGAAGCGCCTTTCCAAGACTAACAGGCTACCAAAGAAACTATTAAGAATATTGAAGTTTTTGAACAGATGTGATTTTATGGTATCAAGGTTTAGATTTCTGGCGAAAATATCTTATAACGTTATTCTGATAATTAGTCAAGACAAGACTTTGGGTAAAGCCTTCGATCTGTTTTGTTACCTTTGCATCGCTACCAAAAGTAGCTAAGATCTGCCGAAACCTTTAATCTTTTGTATCAAGTCATTGTTCAACGCAAAAATAAATCATGAAGTCAATTTTATAAGCTCGTAAAGAAAGATTATTATGGTGTCTACGGATTCTCAAAATTGCGTCAAGAAGCGACTTTGAACATTTTAATGTTTTAGAACAAAAGTTTTACATCTACTATCTAAAGGTGAGTGAACGCTTTTCGCACGTCGAAGAATGTCGCAAAGTATTAGTTTTGTTCGGAGTGGTTCTGTTTATGGTTTCCTTGATACAACCCTGCCAAGCTTGGTTGCTTACTTTTGGCAGGCTTTTTTAATGCAGGAAACGTTTTGGTGATTGTGTTTTGTTCGTTTTTTTAAAAAAAACTTTAACAGTTTTCTTGTGTTAAAGAGAGGAGGGTTCAAACTACTTTCAAGTCTTCAATCTCTCGTTTTTTTCGACAAATATTCCATATTTCGAAAACGGATGGTCCTATCAAGTTGAAACTTGGTTTATTAGAAGTGGTGAGCAAACGGCTTTCAAACGATCCGGGTTGTTGTTTTGACACGTATTTTATATCTCAGGAACGGCTGATCCTGTTGAGTTAGAAGCTTGTATTGCTAGAAGCAATAAGAGAATGGTTTCAGACGATTCGCTCACGGTTGTCACATATTGTTTTTTTTGCAGATTTTCTATATCTCAGAAACGGCTGGTCCGATTGAGTTCGGACTTAAATTGTCAGAAGTATTAGGGAAATGGCTTTTACATGATTATGGTACCACCGATCGTCTTTTGTGTTTTCGACAAATTTTCTATATCTCAGGAACGGTTAATCCAAGCGGGGTGATGTTTGGATTATTGACAGAGGTGGGGGAGTTCTTGTACTTTTGAAAAGCTTTATTTGCAGCTAAACTGCGTGAAATGCTAACCATCAAGGTTTATATGGTTTCTATCTATACCCGAATATCTGTGGGCTTGCAAAGTGGTTTTGCCAAGGATATTACTGGAACCTTTAGCTTGCCAAGTTTAGTCTAAACAGTTGTCGCAGTAATCTGTTTTTAGTTTTTTCTTAAACTTCTAATTGTTCTAAATGTGCCATTTAGCTCTAGCTAGTACTTTTAGCTCATTCAGGAATTTTTTCTTTTCTTCTCTTAATTTTTCGGCTATTTGCTGTAACCATGTTTTCTTCAGTCTCCATTTTAAAAAAAAATTCTTTTTGCTTACATTACTTTCTTTACTAGTCTATCTTCGTTCATCCTGCATATATGACCAACCATACCAATTCTGCTATTTCTTATTATAACCCCTTATTGAACAGTTTCTCTTATTCTTTCTTTCCTTTCTCGATCAAACTCTGTCTTCCCTGTTATTTTCCTCAAAAAGTGTATTTCTACTGTTGTCACTGTCTTCTCATGTTTTATCTGTCTCATCCAAGTCTCCAAATCATATATTATTGTAAGAACTGCTACAGTTTTGTATATTTGCAGTTTGGGATGCTTTTCTTCTTTCCAAATATAACTTTATTTAGGATGTAATATAGTTTATTTGCTTTTTTGACCTAACTGTGTCCAATCTGTCACTATTAGCCCTACTCATAGGTACTTATATATTATTTCAGTGGATATTATCTCTTGCTATCTTTTATTGATTACCATGCATTTTGCCTTATTTGTATTTATTATCATTTCCATATTCTCTATCTCATCTACCCAAATATCCAATAATTTTTGCATTATCTTTCATCTGCATAGAGTAGTCTGTATATTGCTTCTTCTTTTTTTTTGGCATTCTTATTCCAAATTATTTTGATGTTTTCCCATTAAGTTGTACTTGTCTTTTGACTACTAGCTTACACATACTGGCAATTATCTCCATTAGGCTATTTTGGTGCTTGAATTTCTTTTAAGTATCTTTATATGATCTCCTTATCGGCTATATTATAAGGTCTACGAAGGTCATGTATAATTCTTCTCCAGTTTCTATCTACTTTTCTCGGTATGGAGATAAGCACTGTCAGCTATTTGTCTGCATCCTTTAAAAGTAGCTTTGGTTTTGCCTCTACTATCTTAGATTCTCTTGTTTCTTATGTATGGGTAGGATCAAATCTTTCGCCCAGTCATTTTGATTAGGTTATTTGATCAATTCTCCAGTTTGAATAATGTATGATAATTTTTTTACAATTCAGTTTTAAGTTAGTTAGATGTTTACAATATTATCTTCCCATTCTTTGTTCTTTTTAATATGGCATAACAGATTTATTAGTTATAAAATATTATTTAGATTTGAAAGTTACCGGGTTCATTTGGGCATGCTGTATATCACATAGACAAAAATTATTTTTAATCCAATTTTTCATTTTTCATAAACATTTTTAAATTTTTTTAAATTTATTTTTGACGGCATAAATATTCAACTACTATTGGAAGATTAAAGGAAAAAGGTTTTACCATCTCTTTATACCTAATAGAAATATAAGTGCACTAATTACGTATTTTGTTTTTGAGATGAAAATTTTGCTCACGAAATAGGTTTTATTTTTTTTGCAATGATGAATAGTTGAATATACTACGAAGCACGAACTAAATATTCACGCAATTTACCGAAATCCGGATTTGTCGGAACTATTATGTACATAATACCTTGAAATATCGAAGTATGTTCTGCTGAACTCCCGAGTAAAATACACTGCGGAAACGCTTAAACCCCCATTTTAGATATTTATAAAAAGTTATATAAGAATAATAAAATAAAATATTTCATAAAATGTCTAATGCGCAATTTGAAAAACTTTTACTCATATTGCAAGAAAAATCACCAAGAAAGAAATTCAGAAAATTTAGAATTAGGAAACATATAAAATGAACTATGGAGGAGAACGCTGATTCATGAATACATCCAAGAATGAAAAATTGAATAAAAGCAAAGAAATGAGTTAGGATAAATGCAAATCAAATACAAAATTGAATATCGATCAATGCAACTATAGTGAATATTATACGAAATAGATAGTATAACAACCCATCAATGCAGGGGAGTGGAACAAAAGAATATACATTACGACCACCAAAGAAACAAATCCTACAGGAACAATGAATCTACAACTACGATCATTATTCTAAACGAGTTTTAATAATAACTTTTGTTATCACAAAACAAATATTCTGAATTTGTAAAAAAATTATATAGCTATGTAAAATACGAAGTAATTCAAAATTGATAACAAAAAATTAGGAACCATTTCAGTTTATCAATAGCAAACAAGGAAAAAACGATAAAGAGGAATATGCCCAAATAGGAAGCAATTTTATATTGGTGTCATTAAATAAAGTATGCGTAGAAGGGTAGCTTTAGAAATAAACCCTGGAGCTATATGTCCCCTTCTGTAAACTTTTTTTAATAATGGGATGAATTAAAACGCCATTCGCCCCATTTTCATGCTCAACAATTCAAAACAGTTTTTTTCACCTAACTGACTTCATTCTCGTAAATTGCTAAAATGATCAAAATTTGTAATTATCTTTATTCGTTTCTAATTCTTTTGCACGCAGTACAAAAACAAAGTGGTGCGGGCATTCTACAGAATATACATCAAACGAAGCCAGAATATCATGGCATTCAGGTGTAAAACAATATTTCTTGTTCAGGCAAAATTAATTAATTAGATTATACGTTGTATGAAAAATATAACGAATTACAAAAAAATCTAATTAAAACTAGGCTTGATGGACCATACATTCAAGCATCTATTGGAATAATGATGTTTGTTTCCTTTCGGAAAGAAATGAAAGTCAATGAGATAGAAGTAAATATAAAAACAAGGTAAATTAATGCTCTTGAGATTACTATAGTATAATGCAGTGGTATTACTGAATACAAAGCTTGTTCGTTTACATTTGAAGTAAGAATGGTGTGCCCTTGCAGTAAGAATGTTATGTTTGCATTTTGAAAGCTTCGAAATCAAGCTATTCTGTAATCTTCCTTGGTAGTAAAGCCCAACTGGCTTAAGATATTTAAAGATTTTTAGTTCAGTACAAATGATTTTGATTTAATTTGACAGACTAGAAAATAGATAATTACAACTCTGAAATTGTTTTTAGAAACTTCTTAGACATATTTTTAAATATATAGATCAAGGGAAGTGCAGCAGCGATAAATTGATACTTGTTGATCCTGATATTTACCTTGACCACTAATGAAAGCCACGGAAAAACATCTGTGAGAAGATTCGACTGTGTTGCTCGGTAACATTTACGTGGGCTTTGCCCAATTTCAAAAATGCCTCTTCTAAAGTTGATATCCTCCAATTCTGTAACTCTAAGCGCTGCATATGAGTGACTTCGGCTACTAAAGCTGTATTTGGCTTCCAAGAAAAATGTTTACTGTAGATTTGAAAAAGCTGCAAGGCCATCATGACCAAGCTCTCCAAAAATATTCTTCAACGTGAAAGGCAAGTTCTTGGTGTTACTGAGAAGAATCGTGCAACGCTCGTGTCTGTATATCGAATTCAAAGAGTCTCAAACACGTAATCTGTTCACATATCGATCCTTTACGAATTCCAAAAGAGCATCTATACAGGAGAAATTTCCGCTAAGTCAGTAAGTTCTTCTGTCGGAGTCTATGGATCAGAAACAACAGTATGGTAGAATCGATAATAGGTTACAAGTCAGATGAAGGTCTTGTGGATGTGTAGATTTTAGAAATTAACCTACAATATGGATTAGTGCTTTTTGATTGCAGCATCCTGACAAGAAAAGTATTATACTTATACTTTGTATAATCATTAAAATGGATTTAGCAAATAACTTCTGTAGATATAAGTTCTGTTTTCTCGCTTAAATATGAAAGCACCAGAAGTTCTTCTCTTAGGATAAAGGTTTACTGGGTTGACAAAACCAGTAGAAGTTCTACTTTCACTGAAACTTTTTGCTTAACATATTTAATTAGACGATTTCTGATTTTTTTACTTGCATGATAAAAATTTTAATAATTTAAATTCCATTTAAAATTCTTCCTATTTGTTACCTTACCAGCTCTGTCTAAAAGACTGTATTTAGTTTTGAATATCTTTTGTGACATTTAGCAGCCCAATGGGCCCAACCAGTATAAACATACTAGAAGCTTAACCATAAATATAAACAATTTGATCAATCAAGATTTTATTTTTGATGAGTGCAATATAATTTAAAACATTAGGATAACAGAAGATCAATTTCTAGTTTTGCAGAACCAATTTCAAGAAGGTATCGAGTATTTTAAAACCCAGTGCCTGAAGAATTCTCAACTTAAGCTTGGCTAAGTTTGGTTTTGTAATCAGCGTAAACATTAAAAATCTGTCAGAACTTGGAAATACTTCTGCCACCATTTAAAAGGTTTCAACGCATCTTGTAGAAGTAATCTTCATTGAAGATTCTTCTAACTGTATATTAGTTAACGTTAATAATTTTAGACAACAAAGAATTTTTCAGTCTAATGCTTCGATTTCCGAAAAATTCTAATAAGTTGATAAGTTGCTATATTTTACAAAGAATTCTACAATAGCATTGAAAACTGCATGATCTGTAACCGATTTCTAAATAATTTGATGTCATTATTACGTGTATATATTCAAGATGTTATTCAGTGATTCAGTAATAATTCTTATTGAAAGATCTGTATATTTAAAGTCATAACCTTCAGCTTGGTGCAAACATATGATCTGAGCTGTAATTCGACAAAATTCATCAAGGGTTGGGTCAAAGTTTACACGAATTACAAAAGGAAAGGATATGAATATTATTTGAATTCACTTTTGAGAACGGCAATGGACAAATGAAAGATTCAGCTGACAATCATAATTGTAGCAAAAGATTCTCTACAAAATTACCATAATCAGTAATCTTGAAGAAAATCAGCAAGAATTATTCAAATCAAAAACATCCCTTCCGTAAAAGATGAGTTTGTCAATGTCAGAGGCCTACTTGTACAAACAGAAAAATGGGTGTCAAAATAGACCAAGCTGCGTTTTGAATTCGCTGTTTTGTAGAAACTGCTAGACTAAGATTTGAAATCAAGTTCAAGTGAATCATGACCATAGATATGCGTGTTTTCAAAGCAATACATTGATTATGGATTATTACAGATTCATCACTTGAATGATTAAGGAATTTTTTTTCTGAGCTTCTGATAATAAGAAGAGGCGCAAAGTAAAGGTTACGACTCTCCTGAAAGTACACCATCAAGTACAAATGAAACAAGGCTTGTGTTTTCCTTGAAACGCAGCAAACCCTTTCAGTTAAATAATTACAACGATGTGTTTCAATTTTAAAGTTCTACATGAAAATAAACACAAAAATACAAGGATATTATTTATAAAAACCACAGATATTTTTGCATATTTGCAATTTGATATTTATCTAACTGTATTTTTATTCAAAAATCTTGTTTTGGTACCATTAGTAATTGAACGGTCTGATTTTGACATGTGATGATTGAAGCAACAGGTAGTATATGAGAAAAGTATGCAGATGAAGAAAACTTAAAAAATGCTAAATTTTGATAAACTAACCTTAACAAATGTTTTCAATTTTGCAACGCAAACCAAAATTTGCAATCGGTACTTTTTAAACGGTGCAAGTCATCTTTGAAGTGTGCTACAAATATCAAAAAGGAAGCCAGAGAAAGAGATAAGGGAGTAATTGAATTTGGTAATAATAAAAGAAAATGTTTGTACTAGAACAGTAAAACAATTCTCATACCAACAAAACAAAACTTGAGACAAATTAACTAAATAGTTCCTGATTATAACCTTAATGAACTACTTTAAATGCTAGGATTAAGCCGGCTTCAGTCGATATAGCATACAGGCATTGAGAAACGCAAATCCGCCGTAGTCTATTAAACATGGAGAATTGTAGTGATCATTTCTAGCATTGCTTGTACTAAATCAATTGTGTCCTTTATTTGCCTTTATAACGTTCTATTGCTTAATGACCTTACAATAGGTTAATATTTAAATATGGTGGTCTCCAAGATATTTTGAATTTTTATGTAAAATTGAAAACTGTTTATGTAAACGAAACAGTAAAGAAGTTGCGTAATTGGTCTATATGTTATACGATACCACACTTAAATTTGACAACTAGATTTTTACCGTAGATTAAAAGATGTGAAAAAATAAATTCTCTACCTAACCTCAAAATTAATTGAAATGTCAAAAGCTTACAATAATATTTTAGGATCATGAAGGAGAAGCATTTCAAATTTCTAGAATTATGAATGAAGCAACTCAACAAGACTACACAATATTTTTTATGTTCTTTTATATAAACCCATAAAATATTTTTTGCGTAGGTTATACGGAACACTAACCTTCCGTACTATAAACAAAATGTTTGGAAATAAAATATAAATTTCAATATTACTTATTAAAGATCAAAATATAAAAGGTCAGTTATTCTCTTTGGTTTCAAAAGGGTTTATAAGGTCTAAAGCCTGGTTATACAAATCTCAGCAATGATCACCTATAATAATTAATTAGTAACAAAATCATTCTGTTAGCTCCATAATTACTTCTTAAACGCATTTTTATAGCTTTTGATATACTAAAATCATTTTTGTTATATTGACAATAATTTATATGAGTTTATAAAACACAATTACAGTCTATTGTTTAGACCAATTAAAGCTTTAATGCTTGTTTTTTGACTGTTAACAGTTAATTCGTTTTTATTCATATAGCCTCAAACAGTTGAAAGCGAAAATACAAATACTAAATTATACTCGCAATTAATTTGCCAATAAAATTTACATTAAATAAATAAACCTTAACTAAAATATTAATGCTCTATACATTCAGTTAGCTACTAAACGTTGTGTTCTTTCGAGTATTCGAGACGATCCCTCTGCGGTCCCTAGCTCGTATCATCATCTTAAGCTCTACTTGGGAAGACTTTAGGGAACGAACGAACACTTTATGAACTTATTTATTTTTTATTTTCCACTTAGCTTCAACTTTCATCGCATGTCCATTTATTTTATCATGCGACTTCACTTGTTTACTGTTTACATAATTGAATGCTCTTTTACTAAATTGTGAGTAAAGTAGAACCATAATCATAATAATTATTAGAAAATATAACAAACAATTTTGTTAAAATAAAAACAGCGTTTAGCAAATTATCAGTTTATATTGTTTCCAAAGCAAAATAAATAACTAAAGACTGCTATCGCAAATAGGTAGCAAAAGATGATAAAAGGGTTAAACCCATTTGTTTCACCCTGTAGAACAATAAGTAATATAAGCAGTCAGCGTGTTGTTTACTGGCGTGTAAAACTCAACCATTAAATTTAATCGGTCCTGGGGAGCGCAATCATCAATTATGCATTTCGCTAAATGAATTACAAAGTGATACCTAATCAATTGTTTGAAGATAATCAGTTAATAATTTCCGTAAACCGCTAAAACTAACGCGGATGTCAACCGAACAATAGCAAAACAGGACGATGTGGGTTTGTGGTGTCATTGGTATCTCTGTGTTAACACGTGAGGATAAGTGGAATGAGTCATAATTGAATCTTCCAGTAACTTAAAAACTGAAACGCCTACCCACCTTTACTATTAGTTTTTGGTCGCACTTTATCACTACGAATTGATAAATTTAATGGTTCATTTAATTCCTGTGGCGGAACAAGTTTTCCGACAGAGTCCATCATCAGAGAACCACTAACAACCGGCATCTTCGAAGTGTTAAGAGTCTCTTCGGCGTCGTTACACTTTGAAGATTTAGTTTGTATCCCTAATATGTTTTCTATAAAATGAGGGGTGGGCCTAGTTGTTAATTTTCTATACACGTGCTCGTGCCACGATAAAGTTCTACTGTCACACTGTTCATTGTTGATTGCACTGTTAGAATCCGGTTCGGATACGGAAGAGGGAGAATGCGCTTCTTGCGCGTAATTTTCTGGAAGAACGTCAGAAATTGATTCATAAGTATGTTGCGCCAAGTTTTCAGAGGACATCTCTGAAGACCCACCATCAGACACGCTCGATGTCACACGCGCTCTAATGCGTCACTAATAAACAACGCGCCAATTAGCAGCTTCATTGTACACAGACTGCATGGCCGCGTGCTCTCTTGGTTCCGCGCTTCGAAAGCGGCGCATACGACTAGGTTCGAAGCGAGACGAAACCTGAAAATTGAAAGCTCGAGATTGCGCTCTTCTGCCGTCATACAGCGCCACCGTCGCGACGCTGAAACGGCCTGTTCGAATACTTGTTGCAATAAAACTAAACATCATCATCCCTTCAATGATACCGATTACTAACCTATCTTGAGCCGTTCTATTAAGTCAGTTTCCTTTTACGTACCTTAAAAGGAATTTAATACACAACTAAAACAAATTACTGTTGACCAAAGAAGTACTAGTTTCAATTGTTTTGTAATTAAACAGGATTAGAGAAAACAATTTGCAACAAAAAACTTCCGAAAGTATTTTTATGAAAAAAATATATATATATAGGGATATATTTGAAAGCAAAAACTTCAGAATATTTGTTTATTTTGTTTATTTATGCTCTTCTACAAACAAATAAATCAAGATGTTACACATTACTATTATTATTATATAAAATATACGTATATAAATATATGTGGAACTGTCAAAAAGTTCTTGCAGTTGTCAAAGCTAATTGTTTTTATACAGGGTCTTTCACTAAAAGACATTGGGTAGAAGGGTTACCTCCGCGGTTTAAAAACTATTTTAGACTATACAGAGTGTTCAATAAAAGAATGATATACCTTATAATATTTTATTATTTTATTTCTCCTCGTTGATTGAAGACTATAACATTATAGCAATGATAGAGATGTAAACGTAAACCTTTTGGTGTAACTCAGTTGTTTTCTATCAAATTCCTCAAACTTATTGATCCGTCTTAGTGTTAGAAAGAGAAAGAGAAAAGAAGATTTTAGCGTTCCGCTTTTATATAAGTAAATTTTGACTTGTGTTCTTCGAAAACCATCAGTGTAGATTTAACTAATGGATAAATAATATTTTTTTTATATACAGACTATCATTTAGCGGTACACTGAAAAGATCTCGTAAGCTGTAAGAGCTAGATCTGCTTATTTATTTATTGTTATCTATAGAAAAATCTATATTTTCAAGTTTTTTTAAAATCAAATATCTCTGTAACGAAGTAGGTTAGAAAAAGACTATAAAGAAATATACATACAGTGTGTAAAAAAAGTAAGGCACAAATTCATTTATGGCGTTATTTTTAATTTTTCAGAAGAATGCTCGAACAATTCGATTTTATTTAATTATCAGCAATATTTTAAGCAAAAAACTTTTGTTCCAAATTTCAAGATGGCCTCAGGACACCATTTTGTAAAACAAATTTAAGTACACAGGGTATTTGTGCAATAGGTAGCTCATTTTGAAGCTTTCACTGATATTCGTTTAATGTCCAAGTTTCAGGAAATTTTAACTCCCCAAAACAAAATGGCGACCTGTCAAAGTTATTGTTCTTGTTATTGTTCACGACCGTAGTAGGCCATGTTATTAAATAAATCACATGTTTTTTGTTGCCTTTCTGTTTCAATTAGCTTCATCATAAAAACGTCGATCAATTTGAAAGTTTGCAGTTAATTATAGTCGACAGTTCTAATAGCGAGGGAATGTAGAGTCATGCATCTTAGATTATTTTCGAATAGTAGTAACATGCCTGCTACGGCCGTGAAAAATAACAAAAACAATAACTTTAACAGGTCGTCATTTTGTTTTGGGAAGTTGAAATTTCCTGAAACTTGGACATTAAACGTATATATCAGTGAGAGCTTCAAAATGAGCTATTGCACAAATACGCTTTGTATTTAAATTTTTTCTATAAAATACTGTCCTGACGCCATCTTGAAATTTGGAATAAAAATTTGTCGCTTAAGATATTTCTGATAAATAAATAAAATCGACGTGTTCGAACATTCTTCCGAAAAAATTAAAAATAACGCCATAAATGAGTTTGTACCTTACTTTTTTTACATACTGTATAATGTAATACTGTGCACATAAAATCATTTTTATTTAATACTCTCTAAAGACAAAAGAATAACTATCATTAGGTGGTATTCAAAATTACCTAAGCGTTCTATTTTCGTTAAAAGAAAATTTATGCCTAAGCTCTATATTCAGTCTTAAAGTATAAGTATTTTTGTTTTTACACTCTGTATACTATTTAAAGAGAGCATTAAACCCAGCTCTTACTTCACACCACACTTTGCCTACTTTAGCAATTCGTCTCCTATACAGGGTAGATATTTAAACATCAGCTTTCACTTTTTCAATCTTGACTTGTAAGTTGGTCAAGAAATCGTTGTCTTAGAAAAGTTCCTTTCTGTGAGTAATATGCTTTTTATAAATATACTGTACTTGGGAAAAAACTGAATTTTCTTAGCATTTGATCAAGTTAAGCAAGTATCATAATAACTAAATTTAGCCAATGAAAATGATTCACATGAGAGTGTTTTTGATTTTCTGTTGAGATACTGTATATCGTTCTAAATGTATACAGGTACATATGTATTGAGTAAACTCTAAGTCAATATCAATTCGCATATCGATCTTGTTTTAAAGGCAAAGCTTCCAGAAGATTATTCAAATCTGGCATTATCTATGCGCACATTTAGATTGTTGAAGGTTTAAAACAGTAAAGAATTTGTATATCGTCATAAAAACATCATCTAAAGTAGATGTATACGTAGATAATAAATAGTAGTATCGCAAGCACAGACCCCTGTGGTACACCTTTTTAAATTATTTTGAAACTAAACTTTAGTTCAGATACTCTTATAGTTTCTTTTCTATCAAAAATGAAGTTTGATGTCAGCGCAGTCTGTACAGTCTTACTAGCTTACTTTCGCTAAAATCAACAAAATGAAGCGTAATCTATGACGACAAACATGAATAATTTCATCGACTATTATCAAAACTAATATACAGTGTGTCCGAAAAGTATGGAATATCCTATATATCTCAGTAAA
>VTPC01003237.1:0-18910 GCA_011009095.1 Ignelater luminosus
CATTCTTTCAGTACAAAATCATTTTAAAAGAGACATTTTACTTCATACAACACAAGACAACTTTTTCTTTTGTCTTAAATTTCATATTGGGCTCATAACCAAGAAGTTATGGAAACTATCAAAACTTTATGAAAAAGTTGCCAAGTTGAAACTTCATTTCTATAATCGAATACAGCCTTGGCAGTAAAATAAATTTATGAAGACATCACCTATTTACTTATTCACTTTTCTTTTTATTGCGAAACATCTTTTGAGTCTGAAAACGTTTTTAAGGAACAGTTTTAGTGACGTAAAATCGTGGAAAATACTCTCTCAAAGCTGTAAGATCTCGGACGTAATATATACGTCAAAGTTTACAGAATCGTAAACCTCAGAAAAATCGTAAAACCAAAAGAATTTCCGTATGTTTGACAATCGAAACTGACAGTAACAATGTAATTTAATCCTCAGGTGATCGGATATCACGACGTAAAAAGCTAACAGTGCGCTGCAGCGATTGGTAAGCGCACGTGACATTCGTTTGCTAGTTATTGATGGTATAAAACTACTTTTCTAACTCGACTGGACGGTTAAACGTTTTTCCTTTAAAATAGTGATAGCAAGAGAGTTCTTGAGGGTGCGAGCGACAACTTACAATATACGTTCGAACTACTTGAAAAGTTCTACTTAGTTCGAAATTTACTTATTTTAAATTTAAATTATGACTACTGAATGAATATTATTGACTTTTATGTTCAACTATTCTGCCTGCTACTACAAAAGCTGCTGAAAAATATAATAAAGGCTTTCTAGTTAATAGGCCGGATAAAAGTTCTTTAGTATCAGCTATAGATTGATCACACATTTTGATAAGTCACCGAAAACATTAATCTTTTTCGAAAAAGCTCTCGTCGCTAAGTCTCATAGCACTCACATAAGGTCAAATAAGTGGGAATCAAAGTGGCAATCTGCATATCACTCTTTTTCCATGTTGGTTCGAGAAAAGACAGGATACAGGCGCGCACGAGATACCCAAGGGTCAGCTACGAAAAAAGGATCAAACAAACACACTGCTTGGTTTAAGCAGGCTCCCGCAGACAGTGATTGATAGCAAATTTTCCTTTTCTTTTCACATTTCCCTTTAGAAATAACTTTACTTTGAGTCCGACTTCAAGTTCCAAGTTGCGACATTTTTTTAGTGAGAATAAGAAGTACAGAAACTAATACAACACGTATAACACGTTTTCTTTGATGTTGTTCTCAGAAAAGCCACGGGTGTTACAGATATGATTACGGTTTTGTTTGTTTTGTATAAAATACATACGTCTATTGTTACGTTTGTGTGTACTGTAAAACGTTTTCTTTTTTCTTTGTTTGTTTACGTATAGGTGCTGTTATGCGTCTTTGTTACAAATAATTAATGTGGAATTTTACATTATTATGCCCCGTGTTGTGGAATGCATCATTTTTTCGGTATTTTATAACAAGCTTTTCTTTTATTTAATCATAGCAAAATGTCATTAAGACCAATTCAGGCTTGTTTGGAAAAAAGGGCAGTAAACTATTTGAACTGTGGCCTTTTGTTTGAAGCTTTCAAACTTTTTATATCAAAGAACTTCTTTAAATGGAATCTTAAGCTTGGCGTGTACTTTATTTGATTAGTACGTTTTGGCAGACGTTATGCCCTTTAAAAGTAATTCAGATCAAAATAAATTGAAAAATATTCGTATTCTAGAGGTTAATGATTAGAAAAGTGCTTTAGTTTGTGAATACTTTTTAGAAATAATTGAAAAACCAACACACCTTAATTTGCTACTGTTACTAAACGTTTCACTTATAAAACTAACCTCCTTCAATGTAGCATTTGCAGTTTAATTTGTTATAATTTGAAATCCTTTTAGTAGCATTAGTGTGATTGCCGTTTACGTAAATTAATATGCTGCCTAAACATACTGTTCTTTCCCAAGAATAACAGCTGCGGTTTTTATTTTTATACGAGTATGCGGATTTTTCAGTATCATATGGCAAAGTCAGAGACAGCTCTTTCGTGAAGAAATGCCAAAGTCAATTCAATCGAATCAGGCTGAAAAGCACTTCTGGGACGTCCGTTTTCTTCGGTGGGGATGGTGGGATTCGCGACGAGGTTTCTTCTCTTCTTACAAGAAATCTTTTGTTATTGGTCGACGATTCACATGGATCTGCATCTAACGGCAGAAACCCGATTCCCGGACCCTTTACAGTTTCCGAGCAGAATCACTTACCTTCCAAAATTGATTTCTCTTACACTTCTTTTATTAGATCATCATTAAAAAGGTCTCCCCAAAAGCATTTACAACTTTGAGTACTATGATACAGCAATGATAGTTCTCTTTACCATTAGTAATTGGTCTTCTCGATCGGAGTTATACATTCTCACGTAAACTAAAAGTGAAGTTCACTATGATTTGAAAATTGGAAAGTTTTAGTTTTAAATGTTATAGAAATGTTCGCTAGTTGGCAATTAACTTTGGCAAGATTACATGTGAATAATAATTAAATAATCGGTAGCGTGGGAGCTTAATGAATTAAGTTGAGGGAATCTCACAAATTGTTTTTATTGCGGAAGCTGTAGAGAAATCTTCGTAATTGGTTGAATGTAAAGTTTTATTGGAAGGTGGATAATCCTTTGTGTTAAAACATCTTTTGTGCTTGTGCACAAAAGATATAAATTTTGTGCTCAATTGTTAACAGTCAACATATACAACCAGTTTTGTTTGTAATTTGTAAAATTACTAGCAGATTTTGTTCAATGCCTTAGAGTGATAAAGGTAGGTTTATATATCACCCTGCCCATTGCGATCAACGCACATCGATATACTAAAAAAAAAGATAAGTTACGAATTGTAAAGTTTATTGTACATTTTAATTCGAGATTACGTGTCTTCAAAGAAAAAGAGAGAGTATAATCTTCTTACAATGTAAATCCTTCACATTCTATAATCAATACTCAGTTGTTTCAATTAATGGTATTTGAGAAGATTCCTTATGAGAGGTGTGGTTAGCAGCCAGCCAAGAAGGTTTAGAAATCTTGCTCTTTAGAGAATTTGAATTACTAAGAAGCTGTAAATTAAATCATTGAGACTTATTGTGAAACATTTAATTGTAGATATTAAACAGCAATTTATTTCTATTCAACGTTACTTTGCGGTAAAACTAATATTGAAAGTAACTGTATTTAGCGATTACTTGTTAACAAAATTTCGTTAATTCTAAAGGCTTCGCTTTGTAAGTGGACGCTAACCAATTTTGTTTAAGTGACTTGACAATATTTGCTTTTGGATTCTTTGTTTTTGAATTGTTTAGTGAGTTTATATCTTGCACGTTGTGAATACACCGTGGAAATCTGTCTGATCGTCCAAGCATTTGGTAAGTAAACATTCAGATTTTACAAACAACACAATTGTTTGTCATTCTTTAAAGTTCCCACATATCTTTGACTCTCTATTCTACATTACTTTCTTCTTTAATATGATTGTGTTTCAAATAAACCAAGTAATGTGTTTGCAACTTTTTTTGTTACTAGTGGTAAGAAAGTTTATAGTTTGCTCTAGATAATTGGAGGTAAAACGTGGCTTAAGGTAGGTCCAGTAGCATTACTGTAACTTGCAGCAAACTTGCAGGTTTTCTGAGAATGGAGATTTAATTCTTCTGGTTATTGTAAAGCAGTTGTCTTCAAAGAGTTTGCTTAATTAAGGACTAAATTAATCTACTTCCTAGTAGTAAGATTTTCAGCGTTTAATGACTAGTTTCTGACCGAGGAAAAAAAATTATACTAAGCCAAATGGAATAAGACCGGTCATAATGTGTTTCAATAATTCTATCTTTGCTTTAGAGTGAACCATTTGGCAATTAGGACTGTTAATTCAATTTTTGTCTGTAAAAGTAATATTTTCTGAAAGATATTCAAGACGCGTTTAAGGGCAAATGAATGATTTTTAGATGTTCTGAAAAAGCTGTCTTTAGAAGAATTTGCCTGTCGTTTGTTCGATAAACCATGTTAGCTACTTTTTTACAAACAATGACAGCGGAAACTTATAAAATTCAACATACTGGTTTCAGCAATTCAGCACAGACAGAGTCAGAAAATACAAAATCTGCTATCATATATTACATTTCATGGCTAATAATCAAAAACTACAAAACTTTTGTGCTTGCTGCTGAATAGCAACTTCCAAGATCACATCAGTAAAGGATTAAATTAGAACTTAGCATCTAGTCTAGTAACATGAAGATCTTTATCGGAAACACACTTTTTTTTAAAGAAGAGGTCATAATAAAAAACCTTTAAGAAATTGTAGTTGCAAAACAAACACCAGGTAGTGCAACAGACAACTGAACTAGCGCAAGTTCCCGTTATCAAGTGTGCATTATAACAGATTTGAAAAATATAGTCCGATTAGGAAACTTCATCATGATTACCTTTGGAATGAAATAGCTCTAGAGTGTATCTTTCAAATGCTCTGACTTAAATAGTGTTGAGAAATAGAAAGTGCTTGTCAGATGACTCAACTTTGCCCAAGAATATCTGTGGATTGGACCGTATAGTAGTTGGCCTCTGTTACAGGTCTTTTCTACTTCAAGTGACTATCCCTACAAGATGGGGAAAAATTTCCTCAACAGCTTTGGAGCATAAAGAATTCTGAAAGGACACGTTTACAAACGTTTCTAATTTTGTTCACATGATATCCTAGCGGCACGATTTACTAATAGTTATTTATGTTACAAGAGAAAACCGTAATATACATATTTTTCCGCGCGTGTCACATAAGGGAAAAAGACACTTTCTTCCTAAGTTTCACATATGATTTTTTCGTCGACTTTAAAGAATTTGCAAACATTCAAATAAAAGTTAGTCTCAAGTAAAAATTGACCTTTGCAGCTAACTGTAACATACATTTGGTATCCATGGTATTCAAGACATATCCAAGGAAACAAAGCAAATAAAAATCGAACAATAGGGAGAAGAAACTTTTTGTTTCCAGGTAAGATAAAAATATCATCTTTTGATCACAAAATGAGAGTCGAAATATTTTCTAATAAGGTTGATGCAATGCATTATTGTCATTTTTCTCCAAACTTGTACGTGAGGGTATAAATTATAGGATTCGTTGCGATTTCAAGTTTTTACAGCAAGTACCTTGGTCGATTTAATGAATAAAACAGGAGCGCTTTTATGATATACTATATTGTATGGATCAATAGGTTATAGAATATTCACAAAAGAAAAGTGCACTTTGCATCAAAATGATATTCGTAAATCTGCAGCCATTTTGTAAATATTCTACCCGACCTTTGATCTTTCTGAATAATCAAATAAAATACATAAAAATATTATTCGTAATAAAATATTAATTCCCCCAAATAAATTTTTGCAATATCATATTTTATTATATGAAAGAATAAAAAGAAAGAAAAAACCAAAGACCTTAACAAATAAATTTGTGCATTCTATGTTTGTACTAAACTAACCCTCGCTGATCGTGATCGATAGAAGTCGTTATATTCTTTTTATGTAACTCAAATAACTAGAGGGCAAATCCAGAACCAACAGCCTAGTCTTCGCAATCGAATATCATGAAAGTTTCAAAAGTATTCGAGGACAACCGATGAAATATGTTCTAGAGCTTCAATTTGTATGTATGGTTTCAGTTAAGGGTTTTATACAATGGCTAACATGTGTTTTATTGTCTTGAAACCGCGAGGCATTGCTAAATTCATAAAATGTTCTCGTTGTGTAACGCATACCTTCATTTAAAGTGGCCAACTTAATTTAGGCAGGTGGTGAGAAGGGTAAAAGAGGTTAGATCAGTGTATGCATATTAATAGTTACTAAAGCATCCCCATCACGTGCTCCTCTGTTTAGCCTCTGGCTTGGCAGCCTTCTGGGCTCAGTTAAACTGTCCACAAGACACAGCAATATACTTTGTCCCAGGGAATTCCGTTATATGTGATGTCAGGAACACCAAATTAATAATATTTGTATAATGGAGAGGGTAAAACAGATTTTAGTGAATATTCTCATGAAACAATAACAATACATATGAACTTGAACAAAATAGGGAAAATCCTTTGAGTTATAATTATAACATTGTGAGGTAAATTAATTTCTCTAAAAGAGAATTATGTCAGAATAAAAGAAATAATTTGATGTATATAGTAAATATATATGCATGTAGAAGCTTTTTTTAATGTTTAGCTTTATGTGGAGTGTTTTTGAATATCCGAAAGGTGTAGGTGCGAATATTATCTGCTTATTTACGTTTTAAATGGATATGCCAACACGTACTAAATATAAAAAGAAATCTAAATTGGGAAAAAAATAAATATTAGTTTTATATTTTGTGAAAAAATATTCGGATAAGTTTTTTTGGATTTCTGAAGATACTAAGGTAAAACAAAATATCGTCCCCTTTTTATTGAATAAACAAATTCTGCTACTATATTCTGACTTAATCAATAGGTTAATACGAGGGTTCTATGAAAAGGTATATTAATCGATATGATAAAACGTGGAACAACTAATTTCACTGTTATGTATTAAAAGGATACAACGTTTTGAAAATTTTTTTAGTCTAATAAATTCCCTCCTCTTAATGAATGCAAGGTTCTTGTTTTTCTTTCGACAAGAAGTTATTGCAAATTTGCTTTGCCAGATGATATTGTCATCACAGTCAATACAACCACGCAGACGGTAGTTTTGTCTACAAAGCTTTCGCATATCTTCTTCTAGTTGTCTACTTTGTTTTCATGCATTTGTGTTGTAATTTTGCATTTGCTCTCTAGTTTCTTTTTGCCTGTAGTGTATTGGTAGTTTCTTATATGGAAGTTAAAAATTTGTTTTGGTCACAGCTTCAACAACCAAGCACCAGTCCTTGCCTTGCAGCCGTTTAGTCTGTTAGAAAAAGGAATTAATAGCGGACTAACCACTACCCATGGGAGTTTGTCCACTACACGATACCGCATGGTATCGTCGTGCCAAACTGAAAAATTCTATCTGACAGATTGTTGAGAATTGACACAAAGAGAGAACAAAATGAGATAATGACTATCTTAGTTGTTTACGGACCGTCTGAAAACAAGTCCAAAGAAGTTCAAGACTTATTCTGAGATCACTTGCAAGACGATATGAATGTAATAAATCATAAGACCATTATAGTTGGTGATCTAAATGGATGAGTCGGAACGAGTAAGAAGAGTGACTATCCAATAGACCCGTACGGAGAAGGAGCAAAGAATAACAACGGTGACTTTTGTATCATAAATGACATGTGAGTATGCAATACGTTTTTTAAACATAAGAAAATCCATCAATACACACGACTCGCGAAATGAACAATCTATTATAGATTTGGTTTTAGTGCAAAACAAGTACAGAAAGGAGATAATAGAGGATACGAAATTGGTTCGGATCATTGTTGGAACCAACTTGAAGAATGGAAAACAGCAGCGTGCTAGTGAAGATATCAAAAAGAGTGACTACACAGAATTATGATCACTTTTTATAATTATTGAAGCATATAAACTACAAATGATGAATTTTAGGGAAGAATATTGTCGAGAAATAAATGAAGAGATTGCAAAGACGGATTAGAGTGAAGAGAACGACGTAGAAGTACTAAGAAAATTTTTTAAAGAGCCAATGTGGAAAATAGGAAAGAATATGTGTGGAATAACTGAAGGAAAAGAAGCTAAAGCTACGGCATGGTGGGATGAGAATATAAAAACAGAAGTTGCAAAAAAGAAAAAACTGTGGAAATCGTATCTAAATAATAGAAACAATTATAATTATACGAAATATGAAGATCAGAGAAGTTCCGTAAAGAAAAAATTGTAGAAGTTAAAAAGCGACAATGGGAGGAATTTAGATACCAAATGGGAAACGATAGCAGGGGCAATGCGAAACTGTTTTATAAAACATTAAAAAACTTAAGCTAAAATAAAAGAATGAGGATAACTACTATTAAAGATGCTGATGGAAACTTATTGGTGTCAGACGTACAAATAATAGAGAGATGGTAAGAACATTTTATGAAAATCTTGAAAGGTGATACAGATAAAAGGGACAACAACGTGGCAGAATCCAGTAAATTGTTGGATCATGACGATGAAATACCCTATGGAATGCAATCAGAATACTGAAAAATGGCAAAGCCGCCGGACTTGACAATATTATTTCTCTGTACAAGAAAGGCGATGCACAAATATGATCCAATTTTAGGGAAATATCATTACTCCCAGTGGCTAGCAAAGTTTATAAGATAATATAAGAGAAAAGAAAGAGGGATTGTCGAAAAAACGCTGGATGACAACCAATGTAGGTTCAGACCTGGTCGAAGTACAATGGATCTGATATTTTCCATAAGGCAGTTGATAGAAAAAGTTTTGCAATTTAATGGTAAATTGTTTCTATGTTTTGTTGATCTTGAAAAGGCTTTTGATACTGCGCCCAGAGATAAAATATGGGAAATTTGAAAACGGAGATATAAGTTGTTACAGGCAATAAGAAGCATATACAGTTGCACTCGGAACATAGTAAGAACGCATTAACGCCAAAGGAGTTTGTAACCAGAGCGGGTGTAGGACAGGGAAGTGTTCTGAGTCCTTTATTGTTTGTTGTTCTGATGGACGAAATTACCAGGAAGACTAAGGAGAGAGTAAAGAAGGCCAGAGTTGGTTATATAAACTGGAGTAGTTGTGTCAGAAACGCTATAAGTTGATGACTTGGTGATTATTGCCAAGTTCGAAAAGACATGCAGGTGAATGTGAATATTTGTAATGAAAACTTCGAAGAATTTGGAATGAGGGTGAATAGTGAGAAAACGAAACTTTTAGTGATATCTAAAAAACCAATAGAGTCAAGCATCAGTATGAGTAATGTGATGGTAAAGCAAGTATCGGATCTCAAATATTTGGGATCAAAAATAAATGCCCAAGGGGAGTTGGGTCTCGAAATAGACAGCAGAGTGAGTAGTGCGACGAGGTTATTTAAATTATATAAGGAAGAAAGAAATAAGTCTTAATACAAAAATTAGAGTGTTTAAAACTGTGTATGAGCCGAGATGCGCTGCTTACGTGCCGCAAGCGGGGTGACCAGGAGAGATCGGATAAAAGCGAAGCAATATGTAAAAATTGCAATGTTGGACTGACTTTAGAAAGACTTGAAGTGTGTCAGTTAATGTGGTTTGGCCATATGGTAAGAATGAGTGACTGTAGAATGGTGAAGGGCACTTGGAAGATAGGTGTAGATGAGAAGCGTAACAGAGGGAGACCATCAAAGACTTGAAACGATGAGGTAGGGAAAGCTTTGAATAGAAGAAATATTGATTGGAGACATGCGAAGATGAAAGTTTCTAGGTGCCAATCCCAGTTCCTGGCTGGAAGCCCAACTTGTGTTGCCGATGTTAATACGCGATCATTGTTCTCATCTCATGGTATTTCGGACAGGCCTTATAAGTGAAGTGAACATCTCTGATCGCCCATTTTTATTTTTATTTTTACTAAAAAAAATCCTATTCATAACTGGGGACAGCTCGGAACGGGGGATTGAAACACATTGAATCTTCTTTTCTTTTCCGAACTTCATTTCCGGATTACCAGTTGAATAATAAGCTAATGGACCAACCTAACTAAATATGGTTAAATCTCTGCCCGAAAGTGAATTAGTCTTTGCTGATACATTTGTTTTTATTACGAAAAATTTTGCGCTCGGGGCCACGTTTGCTCACTATACATATCGATACCGATTGCAACCACATGATCGACCGATACCGTGTTTACCATTACACAAACACCTAACCTGATGATCAGTATCGTTATCGATACCATACCTTGCCTACATTGCAGTCTCTTGTCACTCGGGGTTCTGCATTGTATGGAGATTGCCAGCTTGGTTGATGTACGAGTACTAATACTTACATTTACTTTGTCATAAAATGTTGCTTTGCTTGCAAATAAACTACCATGCAAGCTTCATTATGGCTTTTATTCCGACAGCTACTATTCCTAAACATAACCGCAAGAGTGTAGAAGCTTTAAAAAGATTCCCATAGGGTACTGCGTTTTATTCACATTTCTTAAACTCAGTAGTTTTTTAAGAACGACCACTGGTGTACCAACAAAAAGAAAACTTAATAAAATCCGGCGTCCTAGCCAAGCACCTAAAAAGTATCATGTGCCAGCTGTTGCACGCATGCCATTTTTTCTGAATTCTAGCAACTGATAGAAATGAAGTTCTGATACCAGATTTGATGATATTTATTTCATCTTCTCCAATTCGAAATGAATATTGATGTATGAGATATCGACCTAAATAATGCGTGGTTTGAGTAGACATGTTACCAACAATTAGGAAAATACTAAACAGCATTTAGTTATGTGTAGTTATTTTTGTAAACACAGCAAAAATGTAGGACAAAAAGTTGCTTGATTTCGCTTGATCTATAACGTGACGCAAAAAAAATTATTACAAGGCATACCATGGTATAGCGACACATTAAGGTTTGCTTCCTAAATTTTGGATATTCTGAAAAAATCCTTTCTTCTACATGCTTACTCTATCCATGCCTAACCAACAAAACTATGATCACTTTTTATAATAATTTAGTTCTTATTCCATAACCGTTCTATTTTATTTATACTCGCAAATCTGGTATAGTATACAGAGCGTCTTCAAAGTGAATGGAAATATTTATACAGCAAACTTAAATTATAGTGGAAGAACGAGAGTTTCATTGCAATAACCATACAGAAGATACCATAAAATATTACACCAAGTTTTCAAGATATTGACGTTCTGAGGTATCATAACATTCTGTTTTACTTAGGTGCTCAGAAACGACGTATCCTTTGAGAAAATTACAAGATAAACTTTCTCTGCCAAATTGAGAGTAGACTCCAAAACTAATAGCATTATTCCTATGTGATGTAACATACATGTTCTCGCGCCTACAAGAACTTGTATTAATTATTATAATTACATATTTTTATATAGGAAATTTCGCCTGACTATCGAAGGGACAAAGCTTGTAACACAACATATTAATAACCTATAAGTCAAGTTTTCGACAATTTGTTAGCTTTTTTAAAGACTCAAATTAGCATTCAAACCTAAAATGAATCATAAAATTTTCTAAAGAGTAAATAAGGTTGAGAACCTTAAACAATATAAACGATAATTGCTCCTTATACAGAATCTCCTTAACCTGATAAAATAAATGATTTTAAACATTTCTCGGCTGCACCTGTTTGGAATCTTACTGGTTTCTTCATTAATATCTTCCAATTCATTTGTTATTTTGAGAACATTTATAGTTCCACCAACTTAACACTTCAAGATATTGTATTGGATTGATCTAGAATTAACTGTCTTCATCAAAATACTTACTGTCTACAATCTTGATATAAGATAATTAATGGTTTCTCATAAACACAATTACAGATCAATGGACAATAAAACATGATTGAAAGATGTGTTTTAATTAAATAACATTATAAACAAATAAAGAAAAAGTTGGTTAACACCAAACCAATACAAGTATTTCTTTGTTACCCTTATTGATTCTCATGAAATTTGACTTCTAGGTAGCATCAGACTAACTTCTGGTTTACTACTGGCTACTTATTGACGTTTACACTTATCTAAGCTACATTCATAGCATACACGACTGAAAAATTTGTAACCAACCAATAAAATAAGTTGATGCCAGTACACTTTGATGAAAATCTCAGCTGTAAGCTACTTTTAAGCAGGAATTAAAATACTCTAAGTAACCTATCCCTGTAATATTTTAGATATACCAAAGACTCATTTAAAATTTAAGACGTAGAGTTTCTGTATTTTTAAAAGCTTAAATATCATCATAATATTTATTAAGAATGTACCTTCTAGATAAATCAATATTTAAAATTAAAATCACGAAAAAATCTGAAAATTAGATTTTATATCGGCATCGACCGTCGCATCATAAAATAACCATTTAAACGATACGAAGTACTAAGTCAAGGCAAGCTAGTATGGTATTAAAATTCATGTACTATCCTACACAAAGTTATGTATCTCTGCTGTAACGGCAAATTAGCATCACAAGTTTTATTAGATAGTAGTCAAAACAGCTGCAAGACGAACTTTTATAAAACGGTTCTAGAATAATGATCAAATGTCTTTTTAAAATTTTAAATTAATAAAACAAAAGAAACCTCTAACCTTTTAGATATTCCCTCTGTAACAGACTAAACTCAATTTTGCTATAAATTCAAATGTGACAACGACACATTATACATCTAGTTCATGTTACTTGGTTTGACGTGAGTGCCTATAAAATCAATAAACGGAGACAATTTTCCAAGTTGTAGTGCGCGACGTGTTTGTACTGATACTATTTGGCACAAAGGTGTATTAATGAATTTCTAGGGAACTTTACTTACGTGTTAAGTTCAAGATCCAAGCGAAACTTGTGGTTGAAGGCTTTGATGAGAAGCGAGGTGCGGTGGAAGTGTTTACCAGTCTGAAACAATAGTATAGTTACTTTAAGGGTAGATAATAACAAAATCTATGCTAAAGCTTACATGGTTAAACATAGGCGTTCGAAAGTTCTTGATCTTTAACCCAGAATAATCACCTTTAAGGGCGATATATGGAAATTCAGTAGAGCATAATAATTTATTTACAATTGTAACAGGTATTCCACAAAGCACTTGGAATGTGTTGTACTAAGTGGAATTATCCTTTGAATATTAAGTTATATTTGGCACGGCGGCAGTGGGATACTTTTATGGCAAACTCATTTTATGGTTGTTTAAATGTATGAATTTGAAAATTAAGGGAACGCGCTCTCGTAAAATGTTAGTGAGGAATGTTATATAGTAAACGAAAGTGGAAACAGTAAAAAATATTGTCTGTCGTTTTTCAATGGCATTTGAACATAAAGATGTTTATTTCCAGGATCAAATGAAAAAATATTGCCTCCATTTATATAATGGGAAAACTGAATAGAATCCTACTTTATTATTACTTCAAACAAAGGGATCACCTTATCGTCGACGTATACGGAGTTGCAAACTATGAAAATTGATAACTGATCTTCTGAAAGAATGAAATAAGTTAATCCTTAAGTAAACTTTATATTAGTTTCACTTTCAGTTTGATGCAACAAAAATTTGTTTCTCTTTTTCTGATTTTGATCTATATATTAATAGATGGAATGAAACACACATTGAATTTCACTTGTTTGATTCTTTCTACTGTAATTAATTAAATGGTCGAACTAGAAACTCATTCCAAAATTGCTGCCTCTTAGTAGTCTTGCAAACTGAATGAATCTTGTTTTTGGTTAAATGTCAGGACTGACATCTATGTAGTAGGTTATAAAGCAAGCAACTAATGAGGTAATTAAAGTAAGGTAATAATTAATAAGTCTACTTCATTTGGAATTTGTACATGTTCTACAGCACACTTGCTTTGAGGCAAGCTATCAATTATTTGTCTTGGCAAAGTCAAAAGTTATTCTGCTTTGTACTGATAAATGGTATTCGTCTATTGACTAACAAATTGACAAGGCGTAGCTCAAGGTACGAATGCAAATCAAATTGAATTTGCTTTAATTTTCATCTTAGAGTGTTGTTCAGAATAGCTAACAAAACTACTGGTTTAGTCCATACATTTACAGTTTAAAGGGCCTGAAAGCGCTTTTATTCAGAGGAATCTCCTAGCTAGGCAAAGCATATTTTTTTTACTTTCTGAGCTAGAAATTACCGTAAGAAAGATAAATGTGGCATACTAAAATGTTTAATTCAAAGTGTTCTATTAACTTGCATTTGTAGAGCATTCTGGTAAATTTACATAAGGAAAGGATCACGCAATAATAATCTGGTAATAGTTATTTAGGTATTGAAAGTACTCATTTGGCAAATTCAATTTTGAAGGCATTCATTAAGCGATTATTTAGCTTGGTCTAAAATATCAATAAGATGGGGTACATGGGACTCGCTTATACTTACCTCCTTATTCTCGTTTTCTTTATATCTTTGGGCCAAAAGTGGTTTCATGTCTTCTACTTATTTGCTATATTCGATGCCTTCGGGCAGTTCTATTCTATTTGATCATTTTAATATCTTCTCTATTTTCCATATTTCCTTCACCATTCTGCTTTTTGACATATGGATGAGATGACCAAATCACTATCATTTTTTGCACCACTTCCAGACTAGGTTCACTTCTAATTATGGTCAGTCTGAATTCGGTCTCTTTACAGTTTTCACTTTTCTTAGAAACTCAATTTTATACCTTTAACGTATAAGTCACCAAAAATATTTACCTTATAAGCTAGTTCTAAGTCAGCGGCTTTTGGAAATGGCCAGGAATGGAGCTCACAGATAAACAAATTATAATAATTCTAAAAGACACTGTTTCCGTTGGAATGTATGTTTAATAGTTCCTGATACTTAAGTGACACTTGTTAAATGGCATTGTACGGTATGATACACTGGCATAACGCTTAGATGGGTTGAAGCCCCTAATACACGACATACAAATGTGAACGAAATGGATGCGATGAAGGAAATTTCTTGATTTTCTTTGTAGGAGAAAGCAGAACTTGGTAACTGGTCAGTAGTCAGTATTGAAGATTTGGTTTGCATGTTCTTGCACTACTGTCTCCAATGCGATGTCGCTGTTTTCTATAGGTACAAATACGTCACCTTGCTTGTCGTTCAACTGATGGCATCCATGTTGATCACTTTCCTGGCAAGCATCGCCCACTGTATATCTCCTTCCTTGTCCAGAAATTGCATATCATCATATCTATGAATGCAAACCTTACATGCAATTTCATCCTACACTGTTATAGCAAATAACAACGAACTTAAAATAGTAATTTTTTAACGCACACTTCTATTTCTTTCAAATTCTAGTATTTACTTTTCCCGCTATCACTACGTTTGATGTTTTCTTTGCTCTCATTAGAACATTTTGTAACCCTTTTTTAAAGGCCTTCTCCTAATCTATTTTACAAATGCAGATCTTTCTGTTGTGACTTATGATTTTTTTTTGCTAAGCGAAAATTCAGTTCCGTGTACTTTCTCCAGATCTAAGGCCTGCTGGTGTTTCTCAAAGGAACTAAGCGTATTCTCTAACATTCTTTAATATATTTCGCTTGTAAAACTTAACGATGAAATGTGTCAACTTTAGGTTTTCCATACACGATTTATTAATTGTCTATGAAATTCTATTTCCTCTTTATTCATAGCTTCAATAATTCTTGGTTTTAATATATATTGTGTTGTCCTGCAGTCTTTTATTTCTTTACTTATATTTTTTTGCCCTGTTTCTTCTGTACTCCATTGCTCTCTTCATATTGTTAATTTGTCTTGGGCTCCCAGTAATTCTTCAAAATATTTTGTCTACTTCTTTCCTATTTCTTCCCCCTTTTTCAACAAAGCCCGGTCTATTTCTAACCATATTGTCTGTTTTGGTCTACTGCACTTCACACGTTTAAATTAGGTGCCCTTTATAATCTTCATTTTTCTCTGAAACCAAGATATTTCTTCCACGGTTAATTTTCCAATTCAACTTCCTTTCTTATGTTTTCCATCTACCGCATTGTTTCTTTTTCTTACTAAAGTTTGCTTATGAAAGGAGAAAACTCTTTACTCAACAACCTTGTACTTCAATTATAGACAGTAAAAATCACAGTTGATAAGGTAATAAAAATAGAAAATTATACTTAATCAGTTTCGATGGGAATCCCACTAGCTTAAGTCTCCAAATATTCTTACAATAATGTGATTAAATTAAGCTGTGATTTAAAAATGTTCAGGAAACTCGAATTAATAATTTACAAGAAATGTGATATCTCATTATCACAAAGACAATTTTTACTAACGTGTTCTAAGACAAAGAATGCCATTCACAGCAGTTTTGCGAAGATTTCCTTTGTCAAAATCTTAGTATGTACTACGTAAAATTAAAGCACTATACTACACGGTGACATTATACGTCATTACTTAAATTTTTATATCTTTTCATATTTTTTATTTACGTTGCGTACATTCTTCTCATTATTACGATCAAACAGAAAATTTGATGTGTGGCGTCTACTAGACCAGAACTCGTACCATTAGACATCAGCTACAGAAGGCTTAACGCAAAGCTTTGAAAACTTAAAGTTCCATATCCCAACATACAACCTCTGAATTAATTTGATTTTGCCAAGAATGAAACTAATAGAAGGATATGTTATCGTAAGAAGGATTTAATAAAGGAGGCACAATTTTTCCTTTATTGGGTTGGCAATTTCAGTGATTTCAAGCACACGTTAAAATGCAGGTCCTTGTACTCGTTATGAATACTGATTCAGAATCACAAACAGCTGAAGGGGGAGAAGAATGAAGGACCATGTCTCAAATAGGACAATTAGGGATAATTGTGTAATCATTCTTAGAGGCTGTAACTAATTCTGGTGACTCTGACTTTATGTTTACTTCGCAATTTTAGTTATTTCTGGAAATTATTCATTCAGACAAGAAAGATTTAGATGGTTTTATTGAAAATCATAAATCACCTTCTTTCGCTTTTTTTGTACAATTTATTGAATTTTTAAAAGGGTAAAACAGTTACAGATTGTTGTTTAGCATGTTTTATTGAAGAGAAAATGACCCATTGATATCGATATTTGCAAAACATTGGTTTACAATTTGATTGTAATATTGTAGTCGATTAGATTTAAGAGAAATTATTTGTTTATTTATTCAGAAATAATTATCTTCAGAATACTCAAGTTATTCTAAAACTGAAGCTTAAAAATCCATTTCTGTTCATCAAAATAATTAATATCCATAAGAGCTATTTCCAATTAAGACTGATGAAAGCGTTGTTGTGTTAAACAATCATCAAACAAAACCTGAAAAGAATTCAAATGTTTCCTTTCTGTATCCAGTTTTATTTTTGTTTTCTCTTCTGGACATTTTTAATTGTTCTATTGAAAGACTCGCAATGGCAAAAAGTCTTTAGAAACGGGCATATGCATGCAGTAACAGGTGAAGTATGCAAATCATGTGGATGTTTCTAAATCACCCCGCTGGTGGCAGCATAGCCGCGAGCACCCGTTCCCCTGGTAACCACTTGCTCTTAATTGAAAACCAACCTGATGACGAATCAATAAAGAGAACTTCTACCACGCCCTGCTCTACAGCTCCTGCTGACTTAGTATACCTAGACATCTTTTGCACAGGGTCGCACCTACTCATTGTTGTCAGCACGTCTATTTCGTTAGTTATCCGTCTATAAAGACCAGTTTTAAAGGCATACGCTTTTAATTTAGAAAAATTGAGAGAGGCAACTTTTCAAATTAAACGTTGAAATATGCAAGAAAAATATATCATAAGAGCAGAACGGTGGTGTATTTTTAGAGATTAATGCTGAATATTTAAAATCGGATACAATTAAAAATTCATATATAGGGCATATTTGGTAAAGTTCCGCCCTTAAATAACTTTCTGCATATTTTCTTAAACACTATTCAGTTTCTCTACGTTACTTTAAAGGAGTAAAACATGAAAATGGCGAAAAAACTTGAATTCTTAATAGTATTCAGTACATCATTTTTTAATTATGTTTTGTTCTTGTTTTCCTTGTTTTTCATGATAACAACGTGACCGAACTAGCCCAAAATGCAATCAAGCGAGTTATGTGTCGCTAAACCGCATCATTATATTACAATTCCCCACTGATATTTTGAACTAAACTATGCACCAAAACTTTAGAGACCGTGAACTGTAATGGTCGTTAAAGTTATAGTTACAAGTTCAGAAAGCTTCAAATCCACGTAGTATTACAACTAGAAAACCAAGCACGTATTTAAATGGAAATTAATTAAGGTTTTATTTAATAAAGTTATTGATTATCAATTCAACCTGTTCCTATTGTTTGACTCGCTTTGAATATTAAATAATAAAAACCTAAAATAATTAAGAACTAAGCTAAATAAGGAACTTCCAAACCATTTGAATTTATTCAATTATTCTAGTTTGATTTTAATTATTTAAAAGGAAATATCTATCGTTGTAAGTACAATTTAATTACTTTCGAGAAACTGTTCTTATTGTTGTGTTTTAAAAGTTTTGATGCGGCACTCGGTTTGCCACGTGTCCATGAATCTTTATGAGTACCAATTATTTTGGGCACATTCACAAATATTCTGTAAAGATTAGATCAAAAGATTTTTATTAATTTTGAGTCATTTGAACCGTCTATTTCCAAACGTTAGATATTTATGCTTTTGATACAAAATAATTCTTGCAAATCTGCTACAGAAAAATGTATACCTAAAAATTATTTTGTTCATAGTACGGACTTTTGGGTAACACTTGAACTTTGCAAAGAACGTCAGCATTGTTAGGTACCAGGAATTTTACGAATGCAAAATCAAATCTGTAGCATCAACTACTGAGTAGATAAAAAATTGAAGATTTAGATAGATCAATTTCAACATATTCTAAGTGGCATGTAAAACAAATCTGATCGTTTTGACAGAATCTTTGGTCTTATCAAGTCGATAACCAATGGCAGTGCTAATCTAACATAGGTGATCGTGATGATTTAAAAAATTTTAACCCGACACAGTTGACCATTTGCAAAATGTTTTTGCACTACTCTAACTTGATAGATTATCTTTCGGTTATCATTGTTGCTTCCATCATTAATTTCTCCCAAAAGGGATTAGGTACTTCCTTTTTTTGAAGTTCTGGTATTTGCCGTAGTCTACTTTTTGTAATTGTATCAAAGATGCCATTTGCCGCGTTTAGAAAAGTCTAAATAGGCATTGGTTTACCATTTCTCGAGAAAAGAAATAAATCATAGATCTTAGGCTTTCTGCTTTGTCTGTTCTAAAAGCTGTAA
>VTPC01003238.1:0-21993 GCA_011009095.1 Ignelater luminosus
AAAAAAGTCATAAGTTTTTTGTAATTCCAACATTTTTTTCGTTTTAATTTTCTGGTTTCTATTTTTTATTAAAATTATTTATTTTGGAATAGCATTAGGATTTTTGTACAACCAAATTCGATTTTGCATGACATTCTTTTAACACTTATTTCTGCACAAAGAATTAATCTGATGCAATATTCTTAACTGAAATTAACTTTCTTACATTAAGTTTACAAACATTTCCCGAATAAGTTGATCATTTAGGTTTTCCCTCAGCAATTTCAAAATTTAAATAATAAGGTAAACTTTGAGTTCTAACATAAAATTAAATAATGTAGGTGCAATAAGAGTCAAAATTATTGTGCAAATAAAATGCTACAATCTTACTGAATTTTTTAATTTTAAATTTTTTAAGATTTTACTTAATATTGCTAATGAGCCAAAAACCATAGCACTATATTGTTTTATTTAAATTTTAATCGGAACTGTAATTTAATCATGATATATAAAATCGTCCTAAATTACCTTCACTATGCTTAGAGAAAACCAAATACATTATCAATGGGGAAAGACATAACCTATTGATAAAAGCATCTGCATTACTGAACTCTTCCACTGTTATTGGTGACAGGTTTCATAAAAGCAAAGACATGACAAGGTTAATCAAGTGTATCAAGTTTGGCGAAAATATGCTCCATTAGTGACAAACCCACAAAGTAAGACTTTTTGCGTTTTTCAATTTAAAATTAATAGATAGCCAATTCTATTACCATTTCGTAAACAACACTATTTTTAGTTTGGTTTTAAGGTCACAATTAAACAGTGATGTGAAATGGCTGGCGGACCGTACGGTAGCGTGGCCACATATTTACACCCATACTGCCTCTTTGTTGAAAACAGAAGAAAGAGAAAGTGATCAAGATTTGCCCCTCTGGAAAATTATTTAAAAAGTGAGAAGAACAAAAGCTTAAAAAGCGTCATTGAGTTCTGCTGCATTGTAAGGGAAAGCGACTACAAAAAATCCACCATGTACCTGACAGCATTTGGTAATTTAGAGTCGTTGGTAAAGATAGGCGGGCGATCGAGATCACTATAAGGGCTGCGGTACTGTTTTGAAAGCATTTGTTGTTTTTCTAAGTTTAAGAGAAAACAAGTTACTTCTTACAGTAACTACGGAGTTGCTAGAAGAACAGCTGGCAGATGGATGGACACACCTAATCAATTCTTGGTACAGAAATAGTCTGGACCACTACCAGTCGAGTTGTACCGGTGAAAAGGAATGCTAAAGGTGTCTTTGAATTAATTGAATTTGGTCAGACTGTTGTTTTTTTGGGACAGACAATAAATGGCGCTTACTATGGAATGACAATGTCAGCCTCGCAAAGTAGACTGAGTACTGAGCTGGTGCACTCTACGCAAAATGTTTGGCAAAGTATAAACCATACAGCGGTTTCTTTTGGATGAAACTACTGCGATGCAAATGCGCAAGAGCTATAATGTTAACCAGACACTTAAAAACTTTCATGCTGTTAACTTGCTGTAATTAAGTAAGACCAATATCAAACAGAACTTCTTAAACAAGCAGGATCAATTCGAACTTAAGGGATATATGTAGTAGGATCTGTACTGCTGAAACGTTTCTACTTGATGTATTGCATTCATTACCGATTGCAGCCTTTATTGATTGAATTATCGGTGGTATACATTAAACAGCACGATGTCGTCTACGTACTGACAGACTTAAACGCCAGTTCCAAAGTTGGAAAGCAAGTAGATGGTGGAAACAACGGACAAATTTGTATGCTGGTGCTTTGCAAAACGAACTTGAGTGGCATATTCTAATTAAATAACGCGTTGGTTGCAGATCGGTTTTTAGGAAACATGAATCAGTGTCCGTCCAGTATGCTATTGCCTTCCAGAAAGCAGACCAGTTGCAAATTGACCACAGGATGTACCAATATAATTAGTTTTTCCCATGGGCTTGGTTGCAGGTATTTCGATCTATCAATATTCTTCAGTAGCATATTATTGGATCAGACCAATTTCTATTATTCTCATAGCTATGTAAATGTTTTATGGAGTTCATCTCAAAAAGGGCCATTTATCTAGTTTAGATTTTTATTTAAGACATTTGAATATTTATGAGTTTACTTGGTTGACCAACTCAATCACATTTCAAAATCTAACGAGATAGTTATTTTGATGATTGAATAATTATTTTGTTCAATTACCGGAAAGAAAACTTTCACGTCGTAATGAACTCTGTCGCAATTAACAATTTCGTAGAGAGGTTATCTTATTCTCATACTAATTCCAAATTACTTTTGCAAGAAACACACGCAGTCATTATCAGTAAGTCTGTTGGAAAACTTCTGGGCGTCCTGTATATCTAACAAATTGAATTAGTAAGAGTTCCAACAAAACGTAAAAGCAATGCGGGGTTATAAAAAAGAAAATATGTTTGATTCAGATATACATAAACCAGTTTTCTTTCTTTATTTTCTATGCTGATATTTATAAATCTCGCTGAATTTATTTCCTAACACGGGTAATTCGAAGACTTTTATGTAGAAAAATTCTGGCCGATAAAAAAATTTGTAAATATTATTCTCGCATCAGACAGGATTGCCTTTATCTAAAAAATATATACGCCCTTATCTCGCAACCGAAAGCATCAACTAAGTAAATATACATCAGTGAAATAACGCAGCGCAACTTATGGAGGAAAGAGGTATCTATTGTTGACTTGCAATTCTAACAAGCTTCATTTCAGTTTCCCCCCAATGTTTCCTCTTAACGTGAGTGCCTGTGACAGCTGAATGGAGAGTCCCTGTTAATATCTTAGCTTTATAATTGAGAGCGAGTTCCAATAGCATCATCTGGTTCATATAATATTAAATATATTCAGATATAGTCTGTCGATGCTTTAAATTATTTTGAAATTGAAAGTCTGGCGATATTTGATTAATACTCTTTTAACGTTCAATATGGAACAATACAGACCCAGCGAGCGGTGCTTTTAAAAGGGTCGCATCTGAACTCAGCTTTTCTCCCGTTTCGTTGATTTTAACAACTCTGCAATATAAGAAGGAAATGACAAATTTTTGTAGTCGCCTGGGCCAATTTTTAGTATTACTGCTTGAAGCCTAACCATCAACAACGAAAAAAATAAAAATTCGTACAAGCACATGGTTGCGCAAATGAAGCACATAAAGCAACCCCAAAATCATAAAACGTACATTTCGACGCGCAAGTAGGTACACGCGCAACCAGATTTCATTCCGCTTCAGTTGGAATGTTATATAAATAAATTATTGGGATATAACCATTACTACGCGGCTACCGACATTTCATGTCCAGTTCCATCCAATTATGTGAAGTATGCCGACTTCATCTGGCATTACAATTATTCGTAACGATTTTCGGGGGAAACCTTATTATTAAAAGGATCAAAAAATGAAATGCCCTTCATTTTTTCATATGAATGAACTCTGGTTTTGAATTATTTATAAACGTCCGAATTCTTAAGCCGGAAAACGCACACACGATTGAAACTCATTTTAATCTTCTTTCGAGCTTCCACGTCATTCCATGGAATTACGGCATGCTTGATACCAACCACTTAATTCTTATTATACAGGAAAAGCATTTTTTTTCAACTGAGTGTAACGAAATGATCTTTTCTTGCAGCATGTGTTTTATATATTATGCTAAAGTTTTTGAAAAGGCTTCAATGTAGAATTGGAAAATCTTTTGTTAAATGTCATTATGAAGACTTTGCAAAAAGAGGATTTGTGAAATTTGTTCCTTTATTAAAAAATATCTTTCTCATTTCTTGTTTATATTTGCTGCAAATGTTTTGAATAAGTGATTTGACTTCGTGGTAGAACACTACGCTTTCGCTTTGAAGCCCTCTGTTATCTCTCACTTAAAAGCTTCTGTTTTTTAACGAAACTTTTGTTTTACATCTTTTAGATTCGGAAAGAAAGATTAGAGCAGATACTTTTATCTACGATATGAAAGCACTTAAACGTTTTTTAAATAAATATAAAGATTTTGTTAAATGATAGAAACTAAAAGAATTGTGAAATGCTATGCATGTGATAATATTTGTTCTTATCGAAGGCAGAAGCAATTTCATAAAAACCTTGACTTATTTATTTATATAAATATCCTGTGTTCTTTATACCAACTGGTGCAGAAAAATCGTAAAAAACTTTCATTATCGTTGTGTGCTTTTTATATTTGATTGATGTAAACGAATACCTCAAAGAAATCTCTCGAGCCATCTTAATTTCTTTTCGTCTCTCAACAAAGGAAAAGCAATATAATTTTTTGAAATTACCGAGTTTAGGCTTATCATAATATCATTAGTGTATAACAGAAATATTACCTTTAGCTAGAAACTTCTACGTTTCTGATGTGGATGCAAAAAGATGCATCTTGATTGATGTGCAAATAAAAAACAATTTAGGTGTTTTAGTTATTTATTATACAAAATAATGAAAGAATAAATTTTTCAAGTTAATTGTGGAATTAGAATAAAAGTTGCAGTTTCTAAGCAACTGCTATATGCAATAATGGTTTTGAACACCCTGTATTGTACTCTAGATTTCTTTACTGCAATTATTTTACAAAATTTCATTGTATGACTTGAAACTTGCAACCATGATGTGCACTAAGAACGAACTTTAGATATATTTCCCAAGCTTTACTTGATTAGCAAATTCTTAGAAAATGAGTGCAAGCTACCACGTATTGCTATATTACAGTACTAACCTAGAGGGTGGACCTTACAATGATGAATCATGAGCTTATAAGATGCACTGTCAGTATATTCTTGCAGAAGATACAAAACCATATTGTCTTTGTTAGATTGAGAGAATGGTACAAGCTGTTTTAGTTAACGAGAGGTGGACGCTTTTTTTATCAAGAGTTTTGGACCAGTCAGCCTCTTTCCTGTTAAATAGACCAGAAAATTTAGTTGAAGATAGTGAGCGTCCTGGTGATATATCTGTTGCACCAGACAACATACTGTTCATGAAATGAACAAATTCTTACTAGTGGGCCTGTTGTTTTTAGATAGTGAAAAGTGTTGACTCATAAGAATATTGTACCTAACGTATTTCCGGACTATGAAAAACCTTTGACATCGCTTCTTTTGGCTTACTCTACACAGCAGTAAAACCGCATACTATAGATCAGACTGTTATGAAATGCGTAGGCTCCCAGAATTGATTTAGTAGACAAATCTAAAGATAATTCTGCTAAGGTTGTGACAAAATTAAAGATGTGAGCTTCACTCAAAAACTGCAATTGGATCTTGTTTTAAGGAGATCAGCATTTTGATGTGACGTTGTAGGTAAGACACGAACATCGAATTAGAGTTAACTTTTGAATGTATGTACTATGAGAAAATCCGTTTCCATGTTAACAAAGAAAAAGGGTCTTGATAATCTCTGAAAACTTACCGATGAGTACAAACCATGCAACAGTTTTGAATACACTTCTGAAATTCTCTCTTCATTTTTGGTTATTGATTTGACTGTAGGAAACATCAAAACTATAGAGCCTGTTAACCTGATTTGATTTGAGGAATGTTGATTCAAAGTCCCTTGAACCTAAGTTCAAATTTGCTCTCTATTTGTAATACTCCTTTTAGGTATAGTAAAGTGCGTAACTTGCTACCTAAAAATGATACTAGGCTAGAAAGACTGTTTGCAGTATTTACAATTAGAAATTGTTAAAGTTTATCTTTTAAGTTATCTTCAATGTTCTTTTAGGAGCTGTTTTGTCCAAGGCTTTGCTATTTTAGTTAATATCAATGGAATTTTTTGTAAATCTTTCAATGATGTAGGCTTAAACGTATGTTCCGATAGCTAACACGACTATAGTCAAGTCAGTCGGTGTTAGTTGTGGAGCATCCAGAACAAACCAATGTGCTGGCTACTTTCAATTTTGCCAAAATGCTATGGGTGGAACAATAGAACAGGGTCTAAGATAATTAAAAGGTCTATTCTATTGAATTTAAAATCATTGAATGGCTTTGCCCTTTTGAAATAAGACTGCTTAAACGGCAGCAGTAATTTAGTAACCACCTTTCATTGAAATGGACAATCTGAACTTGTACTTTAAAATCAAAAACTTTTTTTTATTAGAAGCGAAGTATCTCAGCCATATAATATAATAATAGAGAGCAAATTTGGATTTAGGTTCAAGGGACTTTGGAACAACACTCTTCAAATCAAATCAGGTTAACAGGCTTTATGGTTTTGATGTTTCTTACAGTCAAATCGATGTTAATTGTGGAACATGGAAAACAAACCAAGAAGCTGCTCATTTTTAATTTTGCCAAAACCTTATAAATAGAACAAACTTGTGATCAATAAATGGCTTTGCCCAGCTTGTTTTTTGTACTAAGGGTGATTAAACGTCATCGGCAGTGCACTGACTCCTGCACATTAGAATAGACAATCTGGCAATGTGAACTTGCTTTTCAAAGTCAAAGAATCTTATTTCCTCTCATTAGACCAAGTACCTCAAAAATATGGTTGGAGTCTAATAAAGCACTATTAATTGTAAGAACGTTTAGTAGTAGGTTTAGTACCTTATCAATAATATAAATAATTAGTTTTCATAACAGAAAAAAGAAGATATAGAAAAAAAACTGCAAATTTTTCAAAATATTCTGAACAGGAAACAAAATAAATTACCTTCAATGATTTATTTATCAATGTTTCTTCAAAAATTTATGTTTACTAAGTCAAAAAGGGCCTTTTAAATCTTAGTTACCAGATTACCAACAAAAGTCCTAAGAAAGCTTGAACAAATCGTCAGTTATCATAATGCAGTTAAGTAATTTGATAAACATAATGGAAAATGTCGAAAAAGCATTAAAATTCAAGAATACTATCATTGACATAAAATAGGGGATTTTTTAAAACCCTTCGTTTTAACTAATTGTGATTTGGTGACTCAATAGATAAAAGGTTTTTTGAGATGTCTTGAAAATTTGCTATTACTCACCAAGAACGTCGACTGTGTCTTCAGCTTTTCCTTTTCAAAAGGACATTACATTAATTTCGCTTACTTCCAAGGATCTTAAAATGTATTTGTACATCTATTCGAGTAGCATTCACATTATCTTTTTCTCATTTGTTATTATTTATTACTTATCACCGTTATTATAAATATACCGGTAGCACTAATATCACTTTAGAGTATACTTTGAATGAAGTTAATTACAAAGATTAATTGTTTTGACCTCATATGGCACATAAACCAAACTTACTGTTTAAATAATTATATGTATTTAACTTATTGAAATTGCAAGGGTGCTTCTATTGTAAAAACGTCAAGCTTAAACAAACGTGACATGGCGGAGAATTGTTATTTTTTTTAATTTTAAAGAAAGAAGGTTTCGTAATGTTTATGACAGTTTGGAATTAAAATATTAAATTTAAGAAACTTGCGCCTTTGTATAAATAATTTTTAATCTAAGAGCTACACTTCTATCTATATTGCCTTACAAGAAAAGAAGTATCTAATAAAAATGTAGAGAAATTGAAAACTCGTGCATTCACTGGGGTCCATTAAAAAAATTCGACTTCTGTAGAATAAACTTTTTCAGTTAGATGGACTTTTAGTACTTTTCTTGAAAAGTTTCATTCTAAATGTAGACTTTATATCTTCTTTAGGTTACTCCTAATACTTTACACTACCATAAAAAAACGCAACTGTATTTTATAGTGCAAATATATGGATTTAAGTTGTGGTGATTTACATCTCGTTGAAAAAATTAAGGCTTTATCTTGAGATTTAAAAACAAAGCCATTTCTTTTCACTTTAAGAGCAGAAAGAAACTCTTTTAAAATGAAACCTTAAAAACAAAATATTTTTAAAGCAAATCCCAGTTTAGTAGTTTGAGTAGGTAGACCATTTAACTTTGAATAATTTATATTTCAAGTACAGACTGAAATTGAAGATTTTTCCATTTACTTCATAAATAACCTACGTGACTTGTCATTAAAATTGAAACTGCTGTACCCGTCTTTTTGAAGGACTTATAAATAAATGCCAACGTTTTAAATAAATCCAACTCACCAAAGCTGTAAAGCTACTAGTTTATGCATGAAACCGCAAACCAAACACCTAAACAGAGACTGCTTTTCACAAACTTTGTGCTATCAAACTGCACATTCTGTACTTATCCCACAATAATTACTATATAAACCTTTATTACATCCAATTCTCTTACTTTCTGGTTTATTAACTAAATATGTAAAATTGGCAAAATAGATTCCATTAAAAAACCTAAATTGTTTATGTCTTATGCGATAGCCTTCTTAAACAATATTTGAATAAATAGTTTAGCTTAGCTTTCCTCTTTGAATTTACAGTCTTTTTCAATGAAATATTTTTCCCTTAAGATTGTGTCATCAAGTTAGTCAGCGCTCATTTATTGTAATGATCTAATTTTAAGGAAGAATTCTTCCAATACTTATACTAAGGAAGCCTACCGTTCCAAAAATCACTGGTGCAACCTTGGCATAAATTTACTAATTTTATGTTAACTATAGTTAGTTGCATATGTGACCTTTTAAACTACTGCTTATAAAATATTCTTAGACACTGTAACAGAGTTACGTTACAAAATACAACTAGGTTTTTCATCATTTCTGAACTAGTTAGCAATTAATAATTACCGATATAATTTTCTTCAATAGTAATAAAAATTGACCTTAGTTTAACTAGGATTCTGTGGTCCTAAGCCGGCTAAATTTCAGTTGATGGCCTTGAGCGCAGATAAAGAGATTACACATACAATAAAACACAAAAAATTGGTCAGTACATATATTTAAAAAATTTAGAAATTCAGAAAAAAGACAAAGAAAAATAATGGATCATCACCACACTTTTGGTAATCTAAAATGCAACAAGAGACAATTTCTGAAAATAAAAAATAAAAATGAATAAAAATTTCAACAAATAAAATCTAAGTTCAAAGTCTTATCTGTAACTTGTAATAAACCAAAATGTCAAATATAACCGTTACTAATAGAACTTTAATAATGAATAAATAAGGTTTTTTGAAGTATAAAGCAAAGAAAATTATGGAAACAAGCATTGGAAAAAAAGATACACCACTTTCCCCGAAGAATTCCGGTGGGATACAGATCTAATCGTACATGTGAAACAGCTGTAATAAAACAATTTACGAAAGCAACAATAATTTTAATAAATAGTTTCTAAATGAACAAGAAATAAATTTGTATATTAAGCACCCACATTCAATCATCAGAAAAACATTAGCACACAAAATCTCTAAATTGTATTAAAATAAAAACAAATTTGATAAGTGCTACGAATCGACAATTTTCCATAAATTTATTTGTAATTTGTGTGCGGGCACACGCACAACCCTGGACCAGATTGAAATTATTCTTATGGTGTTTAGCTCTAGAAGTTTCGTGGGAGATCTGCATGTTGTCAAGAGCAAAGTGTGACGATCGTATAGTTAGATTGGGACCCTTATAAGGATATGTTGCAAGAAGGTAGGTTAATCTTCCTATTTCAAAAATCCGCGGAAGAAATTTCCAAAAAAAACAAAACAACAGCCTCACGAAATTATTAAAAATCTTTAACACTACTCAAACGACATAATCCAAACTAATATGTTACTAACTAGATCCTAATATCATACAAAAGAAGTTATCCCGTTATTCCATTCATTAATGTCGAAATAAATATATCCTGTATACAGCTTACAATAGTAATAACAATGCAAATCGTCAACCCTAATTGAAAAAATTCGAAAAACACTACAAGAAGATTAATTGATCTCTCAGCGTGAAATCATCAATCACAATCACTTTTCCACATGAGAAGAACAAAAAAATAAAAGAACATACTGAAAGTACCGATCAAACAAACACATGGAACGGTAACGAAAAGTGACCGTTACAAGGTCAAATGTAGAAGATTACAGCATATATTTATGTATATATGCCAAACGTGCTATTAGAGACCAATGTGCTCTAAGTACCGTGAACAGTATTCAATAGGAATTTCAATCCAAAAAGGACTAAAAATCAAAGGAACGTCGTCAACAGTATGTCTACAACACATTGTCATTTTCTAATCACCTAGAGTATTTCAGAGAAATGGTTTCAAAATTAATAAGCAGTGAAGGAGAAAGTTGATACCGTTCCTCACTGGGGTCGATTATGATTATAGGACTTTCTAGGATATCTTAACGAAAATCTAAAGGAAAAGAGAAACGTTTTTGATAAAGGTCCCCTTTGTAAGGCCTATTGTGACGGTCAAAACCGGATCTTAGTAAGTAAGACCAAACCGAAATTAAGTGCGCGTTTAAAATTCAAATTGGTATAATTACAACAAATTCACGCCCAGAAATCATGCGATAAAATAGTAAAAATTCTATCATATACGTTAAATCCAAATATAAATATTTTTACAGATTTAAATATCACAAGTAAGATTACTGGTTGAATTGACAAAACTCCCGCGTTGGTTACACATGCCAGAGTAATCTGAACCTACCTGGTACCAGCCTTATGATCTTAACAGCTAGTACTTGAACTATATAAAACTGTTAAGCAAAAGAGACTCCAAATAAAAGTTTATCTTCCCAAATAGTAACTAGGCAGCAATGTAAAAATGTTGACACGGAAAATCTAAATATCAAATCATGTTATCAGGAGTGGAGAGAGGTCTTACAGGTTAGTTAATTTGAAAAGAAACCCAAAATAGGGTACGTTCATGCTCTTTTTGGTACATTTTAAATATAATAGATATATGAAGCTTTAGTTACTGTTCATTTATAAATAAATACAAAGATTTAGATTTTATTAATCTTATGCTTTCTTGTTATTTAGATTCACGTTCGCAAAGTACAGATGAAAAAATTAAAATATTTCTAGATATTCTAGAAATTCAATCTTGGGAAAAATGTTACAGTTTTCTGAAGAATAGCGAGCTAGAAGTGTACATCATTAGAATCAAAACAAACCAAGTATGGTAGATTATACAGGACAATGAACTCTTATAAAAAGTGTTTAAAAAAGAATGCTAAACAGAACTTGTCTTTTAGAGAAAAGAATTTAAAAAGTAACTAAGTAATATTTGACGATTAGTGTTGAACTTACAACATATCAGTCTGCAATTTGAACAATAGCAGATGTATTCAACTACAATTCAACGACGCCGGCAACTCACCGCTCTAACATTGGCTGTTGTAATCAACAGCCATCTTCATCATTGGAAGCACTGCCTTGACGAACTATGGCTAAAGCCACCAGATATCAAAGGCACTCTTGTATCCTACCAAGAATATTTTTATTGTAAGGGCAAAAGTATTAAAAAACAATATATTGCTGTGATTTTTGCACAAGTGACGAAATAAATCTAAATCTAGAACATTTAAAAGCTTGTAACATTCATTAACTTTACTCTAGGATGAAAATTAAAGTTTACTCTTATCACATTAATTATAAAATCCTTAGGAAGAAAAGTAATGGAAAGGATCTAAATGATTTGTTTGTTAATACTGAAGAATTAGTTTGTAATCTTAATTAAAGAGAATTTTATTTTAATTGTTGTAGAAACTTTAGTTTGAATAGCATTGTGCAGAATTTGCTTAAGACGTACAAGAAGAAAAACCTCGTGTTGATCATACGTTGGTTGCAATGGAAGAAACATGAAATTAAATTTTACAGAAAAATAGAATATCACCCTCAAGATTGAAAAATTTACAATCCATTAAAAAGAAACGCATTATTAAGAACAAATTAGTTTACGAACTTTTAAATTATGAACGTTGCTATTGATATCAATCAAGGCCATTGCACGCGCACTTAATAAAAGAATGTAGATTCACCGTTTACAGTATGTTAAAATTATTCTGCAGAGTGTTCAAGTTCAAAGCAGTTAAAGTTTGTTTAGTTTTATGTTAGTCTCTCCGAAATTCTGTTAAGATTTATTTTATAATTTAGTGTTTGTTTTAATTAATTTTTCAAAGTAATAAAACAAATAAAAGAAAAATAGCACATTTAAGTAAATTGTGGAACGTAAAATTAACACCTACTAGATGTAATATTCTATTAGATAGTCTGGAATAACTACTTATTGTAAGAAAAGAAGCGAGATGATGAAGCAATTTATTTGCCTTTGAAAGATTCTGCATATGTCAAATAATTAATAGACAATATGTATAAGACAGTTTTCCTTTGCAATAGTCTGCTGAGTTCACGGGAGCTTTGTTTTAACATGGTGTCTGCTATAAAACAAAGGAGTAATATAACTTAAAAAAGTATGTTGCAAAATTTATATTGCTTTGAATAATAAGCTTTTGATAAGTTTGAATGTCAATAGACAATCATATCAATCTTTCATGAAAAGTTAAAATTCTCCAACTTTATATTTTTTTATTTTCGAAGTTTGTGTGTGTTAAACACCTTTATTCAGGTATGACTACTACAATCTTAATATAATTAATTTATTAGTACAGATGAATTGTGTTTATATTAAACAAGACTTGTGTGGAAATACTAAACCAGTGCTTAGTTGCCAATAGTACTCTTTACGTCTTTTATCTACATAATTCATGCGGTTTTGTTCGCTTCAGTCTTCTTCTTTCATTGGTTGTGTCTAATAATTGAATTGCTTCCACGTTTGGATGATTGAGAAGTCTAATCTCATGTTTATTGGCTCGTTCCTTGATGACTTCCTCTATCGTGGGTATATTGAGGTCGTTATGTATTTCGTTATTGGTTACGTATCGATACGCGTTGGTGATCATCCTCAGGAATTTGTTTTCACATTTTTGTATTATCTCTCGATTAGATTGATGTGCACAACCCCAAAGTTGTATCCCATACATCCATATCGGTTTGAATATAGATAGATAAATAGTTCTTTTACAATGAAGATTCATTTTAGAATAATGTCCAACCAGCCAATACATTTGTCGCTGTTTAATGCGAATTTGTTCAGCTTTTTTTCTTAGATGGTGTTTCCAGTTTAATCTTGAATCTAAATGAAGCCCAAGATATTTTACTGATCCTGCTTGAGGGATTGGTACCTCGTTGAGATATGTTCTTAGACTGTAATTTCTTCGCCGCAGCGTATATGTGACGTGGACTGATTTCAGCTCGTTAAGCTTTATTTTCCAGTCTTTTGTCCATCTGTTGATTTTGTTCAGTGTGCGTTGAGTTTTCTCAACTGCTATTGATTGTGTAGTATCCTCTGCAAAGGTTCCGGTGAATGTCTCTTCTGATGTTGGAATATCAGCAGTATATAGCAGGTACAAAAGGGGTCCCAACACACTTCCCTGCGGTACGCCTGCTTTTATTGGATAAAATTTTAACTTGGCATCCTCGTGCATCACTCGAAATTGCCGATTAGCTAAGTATGATTCTAGATTAAACCTTTGTGCCACACTCTGTCAAACGCCTGCGACACATCAAGGAATATTGCAGAGCAATATTTCCCTTCTTCAAAAGCTCGTTCAATGACTTTGATGACTCGATGTACTTGATCGATAGCTGAGTGTTTATTTCGGAACCCGAACTTGGAAGTCCGGGATGTTTATTAAAGGCTTAAGCCGCTTTAAAAATAGTTTCTCGAATAGTTTTGAGATTATTGGAAAAAGTGAAATCGGTCTATACGATCCAACTTCCTCGTCTGGCTTATCTGGCTTTTTTAACATGATTATCTGTGCCATCTTGAAGCACTCAGGAACGTATTCCAAGCGTAAGCAGGCATTGAAGAGATATGTAAGCATGATAATGGCCTTCCTTGGCAGTTCTTTGAACACCCCAGCTGATATTTCGTCGATCCCTGGTGCCATTTTTGGATTGAGATTTTGATCTATTTTTTTTGCTATTTCTATTGGTGTGAACAATTTGAATGCTATTTCTGATTGATAAGTTGGTATAGTTTGGATATTAGACTGTATTTCGTGTGGTTGGAATGTATTTGCTAGATGTTGTGCAAACAATTCAGCTTTTTCACCGTTTTTTCGTAGCCAGTTACCTTGAGTGTCTCTTACGGGAGGGACACGAGTAACGGGCCTTTTGTATCTTCTTGTCGCTTTCCACAATGAGTATTCCTTGTCCACTTCCGGTCCGAGGTTATTTAAGTACTCGTCGGGGCAATTTTGTTTGAATGTATTAATCATTCTGTTGAATTCTGTTTTATCAGTAGGGTTTCGGGTAGTGTGCCATATCCTTCTGGCTCTCCTTCTTTCTTTAATTTGTTCTCTAATACTAGCAGGATATTTTATTTCACATATGGGAGTTTCTTTTGCTTCAGGGGTAGCTTTTCTTGCTGCTGTTTTGATATTCTCAATAAAATTCCTAGATTGCCATTCTAGGTCCTGTTTAGATTTCAAGTTTACTTTTAAATTGATTATCTCTTCCAGTTTATCTCTGAAGATGTCCCAATCTGTATACTTATTTGTGAGATTAGTTTTTCTTTTCTTTTTGATAATATTTGCATTGAGGCATAGAAGGACTGGGGTATGATCTGATGTTAGATCATCACTGCCTTCTACTTCAATATAATTTGATCCAATTCCCTTTGATATAAAGAAGTCTAATAGATCAGGTGTCTTTCTCACATCTGTAGGCCAGTAGGTCGGTCTGCGTGAGGAATGATGATCACCTGGAAAAGGTAGATAATTATTAAGTGCTATTAACCAATTTTCGAAGTTTACTTGACATTTAGTTAAGAAATATAATTGCAGTATTGTTTTTGCGCAAATTAATTTATTTCTAGATTTACCGCGCGAATACTGCGCGGTAAAAAACTGCTTGTCTGAAACGGTACGAAGGGTCGAAAATATTATAACGCATAAATTTGTAATATTTTTTCATTGGGGCACCAACGAAAAGTTTTTCATGGGCAGTGGTTTCGTTTCCTTTAAGTTTATTTTATTTATTTTATGTTGTTTTTTGACAAGCAGACTGCAATATCTATAAATGTTTTAAGAATCTGATTTAACAAATTGTTTGTAACTACAAAGGAGGATCACGATAAAAAAGAGATTTTATTGTTTTAATTTGGAAACATTTGCAATTCTACTTGTTTTACGGAGTTTCGCACCGGGAACGTAACTAGAAATTCTTGGGAAAATGAAAGTGTGTTAAAAAGCCATAAAAATTCTGAAGTATTGTAATTTAATTTGGCTAGTTGTATTTGATCTAAAGTACCATAGCATTAGCAGCTGCCTTCAGTATTTATTGTCCGCAGTAAAATATGTAAATTGAAACTAAAAATCGGTTTTTTAATAATAAATGAATAATAACTATTAAGAGAATATGAACTAAAATTTGACAATTATACCCTATACGTACAATTTGCGTTACATTTGCTTTGTTGTCTAAAAAGCGCATTTTCACACATTTTCCACTCTCGTACGTTAATAATGCAATAAACGTGGGTACTGCAAATTGGAAACAAGAGAAATAGTTGCAATTTACGCGGTTTAATATGATCGTTTAGTGAATGATTTGAAAACATTTAAAAAATTTATTCGTTTTCTATAATTTAATCAACTTGTAGTTTTGCTAATAAGGAAATCATTATAAAATTACAAGCTTAACTTTCTTCTCAACTTTTTCAAATAGAATTTACTAAGAAACGATCAATCTTAAGTTGGTGTAACAAGCTTTTCAAGTCAGTCATCGGAAATCTTCTTGCCTGTACCCAACAGAACTTTAAGGTCCACAATCGTTTTGCGTTACTGTTCCACTGAACAAACTTACAAGTGTTATAAAATGTGAAGTATTAAGTTTTCACTCTAGGGTTGTATATACTACACACACAATCAGTCAACATACACAAAGTTTCAAAAACTATCCGTCTATATATTATAGGAAACCAGAAAGTAAACACCTTAAGGGGGATTGTTTTTCATGCTTTCAATAACTGCAAGCTTGTTGTGTGAAACTGCTACATGCTTTGTACAATGCACAATTTAGCAAAACTTTTAGTAACTAAACTTCGACACTACAATACCACTTCCACATTCTTTGACGTTGAAACACGTGCACGTATTGTATTTCTATCGATTATTATTTAGCGAATGTCTTTGAAGTAGAATAATGTCGAACTGGGAATTTAGCTGAAAATAGCATTTTGCCCCAATTAACACTCACTCAATACCGTGTTTTCACAAACAATCCGGTTTGTTTGCGAGAATCCGCCCTAGTAATAATAATTATTATTAAACCAGAAATACAAACGAAACCTATTTAATTAAAGGTTCAATAATATAGCTAACACAGGTAAACTAATATTTTCTCAAAACAAACTTTTCTTATAACGGCAATCTTTTCGCATCGCAATAATTTATGTAGACCAAGTTAAACTGAGCATACATAAAATAAAAACTCATTCCAGAATCATGGCTCTTACTGAGAAATAAAGTAAAACCATAAAAAGTTGGGCCTCGCAGTTAAATTTATGTTAATGGTGTTTCCTGATACTGGGAAAGGCGGCGCTTTGGTCGTACTTGACTGCAACGGAAAAACATTGACGTATTGAGACCGTTTTTAATTCAATTACAGGAAAAATTTCATCAACTTGGTAGTAGGGAGGCCTTTTTCTTAAATTATACAAAAGCGAACGCCCATTTGGCGACATAGAACAATCGGACAAAGGGTTTAAAGCTTAAATCGTATTTATATTAAAAAACGAAAGTACAACAATGTAGAAAATTCTATAAAACGCCGTGAAGAAAATATCTGCCAAGCAGAAAAATGTAAACGAGGGTCGAGTCCTCATAAATATAAAATACAACTCGGCTGTTCTTACTTTTATTATGTGGGAACGAACGCTCGCCATATTCATCATTCCATTACGAAAATTTAGAGAAATAGCGACCTATTTGTCTGCTTCTTATTATATTTTTATGATATACAACGTTATCTCGGTGTGAGATCTATCAAAATGCAACGTCGTTTCCACTTGACCGGATAAATAAAGCTTCTTCATTCTTGTTGACTGAAAGTCACGACAACTCTTGTTTACCAGAAGTTATTATTTTGCAACAAAGCAAAAGGAAAATTAAATAAAAATAACAGAGACTTGTGTACTGTTCCCGCACCCGCACGATTCGCTCTCTCCCTCTCTAGAAACGAATGAAAATAAACAGAAACGCTATATCAAAATACGTTTTAAGCCCATTTATGTATTTAAGTGCCAACCAAAATAGGCGCAAATTCCCACAGCAATGAGCACTAAATTTTAGCAGCAACTCTTGCTAGTTTGTAAACTACGCTGTGGTAAACCGGACTGAAACGTTTGACCAAAACCTTCTCTTGCTACTTATTAAAACCAGAAGTTTGTTGAAACCAAAACGATCCAAGAAATTAATTTGGGGGGAATCTCGTGATAGGTAATTAGTTTTAAACTTTAGATAGTTTTTGTTTTAAATGTTACTTTTTCTGTACAACAAACATATTAAATATTTAAATTAGTCGTGCAAAAATCCATTTCATAAGGAATTCAATCTTCGCCTGGTATTTCCCAGTAGACATATGGACATCTTATCTTAGATGTGTAAAAATTATTCTACAGCGGAAAAAAACTTTTAGTAAACCTATAGGATGAAATCCATAAAAGTCAAAGTTTTGAGAACAGATTACTTTATGAATTAGTGCGCTGTTAAAAATAACATAGAAAAAACATTTTATCCAGATAAAAGTTTTTATTTACTTAAGTTTGAAGAAAAACTAAAAAAGGAGCAAAGTTAATTTAGTTCTTCCAGGTGTCTAATTTTTATTTAAGGGAATGTAAATGTAATCTTATAAAATGTCAAAGAGATTTGCTTTGCTTTGACTGAATAGAAGGTATTAAACAGGTTTTTTTCTAAAATTGGAAAAAACATATTTACATATACACAAGCTAGAATATTTTGTATGAGGCTGGTTGTCCATTAAGGTGAATAAATGTGAATAATTTTATGAAATGCCTAGGCTACATTTTTTGTAAATACAAATAAATGTAACATTTCTCTTCTCTGTATTTCGAAAAGCACTACGTATAACCTACATTTTTATGAATTAATTAATATTGTGAAACTTCTCTTTGCTGGTTGCTTAAAATCGTTTTCAAACTCTTAGATTTGCAATTTCTCAGAAATGCACATCTTCTAATTCCAACGGTAGTTTAAAAACAGAACGTTTTTAAGATATTGTTTTGTGATACCAACATATCTTTTTGAATAAAATATGAATCGATCACTCTTTACGCTTGTTGTACCCGGAAAAGCAAATTTTCTTCTTCAAAGAAGTCTTAGAAAATCCAAGACATCTCACTAAATCATTTAAAAATAGACATAAAAAGATATTTTGATGTTTTGTTTTCAGAGATCACAGAATTCAAGCCTTAAACACGGTTGCCTCTTCTTTATGCGTATAATTTATTAGGTACACTGAAACTCTGAAAGAAACCTTACATATCGTAAAGGACAAATTAGTTTTGGCTATCTATCTTCCTTTTTATGTCTCCTGCTTAGTCTGAGCAACAATTAATACTATCCACTGCTTTCGTCCACAGCTTATACAACTTTTCCCTTTTTCTAGCTACTTTTAAATTGATGTTTCCCCTTTAATTTTTAAAAGCAACCTTTATCTTCATTTCTAAAATATAAAACTAATAGTTGTTAGTACAAGCAAATAAAAGAAGTTTTTGCAAAATTATATTAAAGCTGGCAATTTAAAATTTCACAATGGTGTGCAATCTGGATTGAATATGCCGTTATGAATAAAAGCCAGAGGTATTGGGAAATCTTAAGGCATCTTCTGCATGAAAACAGGAAGTTATTGAACTTCCTATTTATAACTACAATAAATCTGTGAACAGGTTCAACATCTTTAATGAGAATGTTTAACCTTTAAATTAAATTAAGTTCAAAATGTCAAGTTCTTATTCTATTTATAGTCTTTTCGTTACAGATTATATTAGTAGTTTATTTATTGTTAATATAAAACCTGTAAAAAGTCCATATGGACTCACATGCAATTAATATAATGTATTAATAATAATAATAATAATATATATAAATAATAATAATAATAAATGCTACACAGAGCCTTGGATTTAACTTATGATTGATCCATTAAAGTTGCAGCTGTGAAAATGATCAAATTTGATCAATTGATATTATCAAAAATAATACACTGAAAAAAGTGTTTCTCTTCATCAAAGTTTTTTGTATTACGTTGACAAATTTTCTTCCCTTCGTAAGCATTTTGGCCTGTGCTTTTTTAGGGCCAGAAGTTTTTCTCAACTGTAGAAAGGTAGACTAGTAAACCGAATAACTGATTGAAAAAGCTTTAAAGAAGAACTGGGAGCAATGATCAACCTTTCTGTGACGCTAAAAATAAAAGAACAACTTGACGCTGGAGTAGAACTGTTCACAAAGCAGATTCAAGAAGCAGCATGGAACAATACCCCGACCATTCTAACTTGAATAGAAGGAAAAAATTATTCAAAAGAAATAAGCCATATAATCTCAAAAAAATAAAAAGCTAAGACGTAACAAAGTAGATGTCCGCCTCATAAAACAGAGTTAAACAACGCAATGCAAAAACTCAAAAAAAACCAAAACAAAATACAAATGAATCAATTGGAGTTTACCTAAGTGAATTGACAGATGACAAAAGCACTGCCTACTCATTATGGAAGGCTATCAAGAAACTGAAAAGATCCTCCAATAAAAAATGCAGATGGTAGCTGGGCCAGAAATAATGAACAAAAAGCTAAACGTTTTGCAGAACATCTAGAAAACACATTTCAATTAAACAAGGGAGATGACCTTGAGGAATGGACGATGTCTACCAAGAAGAAATGGATAATTAAATTTGTTAGCCCTAAAATTTGATTTGATCTGGCAGGAGAAATATTAAAACAGCTTCCAAAAAGGGCAATAGTTAAAATTACTAATTTAATAAATGCATCAAAGTATGTGTCACTTGACTAGAAAGTAGCAGCAGTCATGATGATAGCAAAATTAGGTAAACCGCAAAATGAAGTTTCATCTTACAGGCCTATATCTTTGTTGCCGGTATTATCAATAATAGAAAAAAAAGTTCATCCCAGTTCATCAGTTTGGCTTCAGAGAAAGTCACTCGACCTTAGATCAAATACATAGAATATCCAATGTAATAGAAAAAGCTCTGGAAGGAAAAAAGTCTGTTCAGCCGTATTTCTGGATGTAGCCCAAGCACAAAGGCCTCATTCACAAACTAAAAAGAGCATTACCAACACAATACTCTCAATTATTGGAATCTTACATCTTAAACAGATTTTTCAGAATCAAGCAAGAAGGGGCATATTTTGAGCTAAAAGAAAGCAAGCCGGGAGTACCACAAGGTAGTGTACTGAAACCGGTATTCTACCTATTATACACCAATAGTATTTCTGATCGTGAAGAAGACATGATAGGAGCTTTTGCTGATGATCAAGTTGTTCTGTCAATTAGAAAAGACTATGAAGAAGCTGCAAGAAAGCTGCAGACTTCAGTAAATAAAATCAATTATTGGACAAAGAAATGGATAATAGAACTTAATAGTACAAGATCGGTACATGTCAGTTTCACCTATAAAAGAGAGGCGTATCAGCCTATCAGGATAGACAAAATTCAGATCCCTATTGCAGATTTCGCAAAATACCTGATGTTACATTCAGACAAGAGACTACGATGGAAAACCCATATCAAAAAGAAGAGAGAAGAATTCAATATAAAATTTAGAAAGACGTTTTGGATGCTTGGAAGAAATTCTAAACTATTCATTGATAACAAATTATTAATCTATAAACAAATACAAAGACCAGTATGGACATATGGCTCTGGGAACGCGCTAGCAAGAATAAAATTGAAGTAATCCAGAGGTTCCAGATTAAAGTACTAGGGAACAGTGTTGATTCTCCATGGTACGTAAGAAACAGCTGCATCCATCGAGGTCTGAAGATGGAGACTGTGAAACAGATGAACAACGTCTACTTCAACACGTCAATATCGAGGACATCCAACTTTTCGACAACACAGATATAAAAAAAGGCTCAAGAGGACAAAACCCTTTAGCAGTTTAAGTTAGAACAAAACTGCTCATTAATCTTTTTGATCAGATTGTAGTAAAAAGAATACCCTCGGAAGGTAGAATAATAATAAGAAAAACTGTAGTAGTTGCAGTATTTTTCATGTGTACTTTTTTTTTAAATTTGGAGATATACATATTAGTTTCTTTGACAGGCTTTTTTAAAAAAAATATTTTACGACTTTTTCATGATTTTTCCATAATTATTCCAACAATATTCATGATATAAAAAACGAGTGAGCATACTCTTGTAATTCTAGCAACATTATCTATTAATATTTTATCAACTACATCTACTTCAAGTTCTTCTTTTTAATTTATTGTACCAAACATAGTCGATTTTAAGTCATTCTGAAGATCTTTTGCTAACGGTGTGTTTGGAGACAATATTTTGATTATGATATTCTTATTTGTATTTTTACAGTTTTAGCCATACCTTGGACTGCAACAGATGATATATTAGATGTTTTTTTAAGGCCATCGGACTGGATCCCACGCAGGCTTCAAGATTGATTGTAGATATGCTCTTATTCGTATTTTTACAGTTTTAGCTATACCTTGGACTGCAGCAGATAATATATTAGATGTTTTTTAAGGCCATTGGACTGGGTCCCATGCAGACTTCGAAATTGATTGTAGATATGGTTTCGCTATCAACTAGAGAAAAGTTCATTCCGTACTTTGCAGGTTGATGGCAGATACCCTAAAATAACTTTCCTCTAAATGCAACAAGATAAATTGAATGGAATTAAAATTTCAAATGAATAATTCAAAAGACTATAACGGTTTAGGTATTAGATCTCGATGACTACAGCTGAAAATTTGTAGATTAATAGATCTACCATACGTGATCTACGTTAGATTAAATTATATCACGTAGGTC
>VTPC01003238.1:26993-73217 GCA_011009095.1 Ignelater luminosus
CTAGAAGAGGTGTATTGATTTTCACATGCTATGATGAATTGGTATTAGTTCATTCGTCCTGAATTTATAGGTTATCATGTTTATAAACTCAGTGTCTACGAAAATGCAGTTTTGCTACACAAATCGATAAACATATGCTTCAGGTACAACGATGTCTAGGACATAACAACCTTTTGAACATGAGAAAAAAGTGTAGACGTGTCGTTTATTGTTTCCTGAAAAATGCATACTACATATTTCCGCTTTTATAAACTGTTTGATTTTAAATTGTGTACTAAATTTAAACAATTTCACAAAGTTTGCTATCTATGCATAAAATTAGTCTATTGGATATATAAAGAATTTTGTTAAATGTAAACTTGATGTAGTTAAACGTTCTGGTTCGTTTAAGAAAATATTGAGTTAACCTAATTACCCTGCGGGCGCTATCGGTTATTCTAACGAACTGAAAATTCCATTGTAAGTACTTTTCTTTGTAATATTCTCTTTGTGTTATTATCCTTCCATTTTAAAAGCCTCTCATTTTCTATGTTAACATACACGTCTTGACGGTCGCCACTTTCAAAAACAAAATGAAACTGGTATCTTGATATACAGGTATATTTTTATTTAAACCGTGAGGTAATAAACAGTTTCGTTAAGTAAATGACATTTCTCTTTCGCATTTCATTACCAGATCGTTTAGGAGAGTAAGACTCCTTTGTAAATCTCCAAAATAATTTCGTAAAATTTCGTCAAACGCTTCCTACGCTTGGTTGCTCCGTCTCGGTTCTCGGTTTGTCATTTCAGAACTCTCGGAATATTCGCGTAAGCAAACAGAAAATAGGCAGTTAAAACACTTTTTATACTTTGATATTAAATTTCACGTACAATGGAAAGGAATCCATCTGGGCGCAAAACCTCGTTACATCACAAAATAACAGAGAAAACTTGCAGGCATTCCCTTTTTCTTTTCTCTTCTTTTTCTTTTTTATGCAGGCGTTTTGACCCGGTTGTTCACTAAAAGACCAGCATTCGCTTGTTAGTACGGTCATCAGCGGCAGCAGGTCCGTAGGCGATCACTTAAGGGTAGTTCTTGAGCCCTGTCGGGCGTAACGAGGTCCAGGGTCGTTAGGGCGCGGGAAGTTCACCCTGTCGTCCGTCATCCAGTTAAGTTTACTAACTTGGTCGAGTTTCCTCGGTTAAATGCATCTAATAAGACCAGAGATATTGCAGTTTCTGTTCTTGTTAATTGTTGTTTAGGGTTTCATATGCAAATTTCAACAACCATTATATTCTCTCTTCCATTAAAATCGTGCGTATTTGTTTGCGGAACTATAATAATATACTCCCCAGCCACTCAATTCCTTTCGGGTTCATTATTCTACTGAAGTTATGAATAAAGCGAGGAATCTTGAAGTATCATAATAATTTATAAAATGTTTGCGCGAAAACTGAAACTGTTTTTGTTATTTGTGTGTCTACTTTCATCAAATATTGTTCCTGTTCTTTGTTTATTACTTAATCTAGAAATCCAAGAACTGGAATACTTGCTATGGCATTGCCTAAAATGAGCTCTAAAACAAACAGTAAATAGAATTTTAATTTTGCTTAAGTACTAGAACGTGCCCATTACTGAATTAACCTAAACTTATTCCTAGCAATTAAGCAAAAATCTCCGTGCTTAACTTAAATAATTTTATAACAATTTTTACATTTAATTAGATGCAAGGTAAATGTTTGCTTTTAATAAAATCTGAATATTTTCTCTTTTAGGATTTTTCAACTGTCATTATAAGATTTTTGTAAGAATTGTAGCAAACGAGATTGAATTTCAATAGCGCTCGTCCATTTCAAAAGAAATCAAATTCGCACAAAGGATAGGTGTATTGGGATCCAGGAAACGAAAAAAGATCGGTTTGGAAAGGAACGGGATACAAAAAACCATGTGCTAAAAGTTTTATGTAGTCCAGTGGCGTATGTTGAATTTCAATAGAACAACTTAACAACGTATAATGCGTTCAATAAAATATTGTTAGAATTAGAAGATAAATCTTTTTATAACATTCTGAAGAATACATTAAATCAAAATGATATAGTTTAAAGCTTGTAATATTTAATTATATTTCTGATTTAATATCCATACGTTTGTAATTACTACTAATAGAAGAATTTGCAGTTAAAAGGGTCTTTGCATTCTAAATCCAGGCAGGTAAGCTCTTTGAAAGGGCGGTAGGTATGTATGCATCTTGTTTCTAAAATAGAAACCAAATTCAGATAAAACATAAGAAGACTAAATAGGTAGACTAGAAGGTATTATGCGTATCTGTTTAGTACACTTTTCAAAGACGTATCGACACCAGTTTAATTAGATTTCAATTTTCGTATAACAAGCACGTGCTTTATCGAATTGACTTTATTATGACACAATTAACCTTGAAGACTTTATGAAAAAATTGATCTAAAGTCAAAATATACGTTTGGTTATTGTCTTCGCAACTTAAAAATGTTTTTAAAATAAAATTATTTTCATCTAGGACGAAAAATTGAAATATGAGCTTATTCCACCGCTGAAGATACTGGCCTACCATGTCAAATAAATTCTAAGAACTACAACCATCTGGTTACGTCAACGAATTTATTATTTTTCTAAATTTCATAGGAAATAAAAAAATTGTTTTTTCTTATTGATCTTTCATAAATCGCCAATTCAGAACGGAGACCAAGCGGTTCAAAGTTGGTTAAAATTCACATATTTGCGTATGATGGTCTAGTATGAATTAGAAGTTTTAGGTAACTACAACAAGCGGCAAAGGTGCCCCTTGTCTTGGTGGCGTAAACCATAAGCACCGACTGCGCTTATGGACACCTCATTGAGGGATCAGGTTTCTATCTTTCAAGATTCTACCGCTAGATGTTATACAAGAATGTTCAAAATTTACATTCCCTACGATAAAAAAAACTGGAACAACTTTTGGAAAAGCTTTTGAAGCAACGACTATAAAGATCCGGACTCAACCAGTTAAGACGATTCAGATACAGTATAATATAATATAACAAAGTAATAATGATTCTCATGTAAAGTAGACGTAATTAGTTTTCAAAACCATTGTTTAGTCAGTCAAAAAAATTGATGATTTTGTATCACAAAAAGAAATTCCGTCAGAGCGTAACAGACAGCATCAGCAGAGGTACAAACATAATTGATTGTTTCTTCACTTTGTTCCTAAATCTCAGATTGCGCAAGTTGCGCATTACACAAATATTTTCTTAGACATATTCGAGAAGGCCAAAAGACAAAAAGTAAATAAACACACAAAGATTGATGAAATAATGATTGCATTGTATAGACTTCTGCAATCATGCATATTGCACCAGACTTTTCAGTTCTCCCTTTGCACTTCGCAGGATTTGCAATTGTCATTTACTTAACCGAGTGATATTATTCTTTGATACAATACGATCTAGCAGATTAAACATTTTTTCCAACGTACTTCTCGTTTTTACTTTAAGTTTTCACTTTTGCTACAGATATCGTACTAAAAATTGCAAAATTAAAAGTGAAAATCTGCAAAGCAGTTTGTGCAATAAACCATTGCGCTGGTCACGCAATAGATCTCTGGAGAATGAAGCAATTCGAGAACCCATATCTAGATATCGTATTTTTTTCATTTTTTCTAAACTGTAGTTTGGCAAACTCAGTAAACCACCTAATGCTTCTCTCAAATATTGTGTTATCTAAAACGATTAATCAAGGTGTGGTGTGTTAGACAAAGACACTAAGGCCCTCCTAATAACTTTTTCTGGAACATAGTAGCTATGGATACAATTGTACTAACAATGATTACCATGGTATTTATCCAGCAAATTAATTTATTGAGAGGACCTAAGGGCCTATGAAAAACATGTCTGATATTAAAGTAGTCGTTATTTACATAACGTCAATTTATTAGCATCAAATTACACTTGTCAGTCTGGATACGCTTAATTTTTCACCTGGACTACTTGGAAAAAATGTTTGATCACTTGGTAGTACATTAAAGATGTTCTAAGCTGTTTACGGTAAAAACTTAATAATCAAATTTAAATGCTGCTAAGTTCTAAAGCAGTATGTGCTAAATAAGCCCGTAAAATATAGCATAAAGCTCTAGACAGTGCTTAAGACTGGCTGTGTTTATGGTACACACGTAAAGGAAGGCTTACTTAAACAAGCGTGTTGTTTTGAAAGTTACACGAACAATTAGAAAACAAGACGTATTAAAAACCATCAAATTTGATGTAGTTGGCAATTCATCAAATAGAGGAAATGTATAGCTATGGTGGTATGTAGTGAAGAGGTTTTAGGAATTCATTGAAAAGACACAAAAGATGTTTCTTTATTAAGCCATTGCCATGAATCAAATTTAAGGATACAGAAAAGCGACAAAGACGACCACACGCTAAGAATAAATCTGAAAAATCAAATGATTACAGTGTAGACGAAAGATTGCTAAGTAGTGGAAGAAAATGTTTTCGAGACTGCGTATGATTGTAATCCAACGCTCCTGTATGGTTTACACAAAATCCAATAAGAAAATTCATTTATTAAGTATTTTCGTCGATAATCTAACTGACTGAATTTGTATAAGGAGATCACAATTTTCAAAAAAAGAGGTGAAAAGAGTAAGTAAGCAAATATCTTTTGCATTTACCAGTAGAACAAGGAGGCAGAAGATGTCAAACAAAACAAACCTTGTATTTAATGTCTTGCACCATATTGCATCTAGAAAGTCTTGCTACTGAAATCCTAAACACTTCTTGTTCGCATCTTAGTAGTTGTTTAGTTCCATGATTATTTTGCCCAAATAAAGTAATAATTTTAATTTTGTTATAGATTCCTTTACTGATGGGGCAAGTACCTCTGATATCTATTTTTGGTCGTAACCGTTTCTTGTTCTTGTCACACAGGTATCGTTGATTATAGACTGACCATACAGCGTAGGTTATCATAATCACGGTCTTTTGCAAAACCTCTTTCTCTCCTCGGAGACCTTGAACTATTAACTATGGAAAAGCCTTGTCACTGTATCCCGAAAATGATCAACTTGATTGTCAAATTTTGTCAAAAACTTGAAGGTGGTGTGGTAGACTAAAGAAAAATCCATAGAGAAAAGTTAAAAATTGTATCTATCGGGCATACCTGAACCTAATTTGCATGATTAAAGCAAACGTTAGAGTAGCCCAATTAAGTTATTAAGTATACAGCAAGCAAAATAAAATTACCATAACTTGTTTTCTAAAATTAAAAAGTCAATATTAGAAGGAAAGAGTTGAATGTTGATGAGAAAATGATGGTATCTTTCTGTAACTGGTTAGTTTCAGTTGTTACATTTGCTCTGGAAAATTTTGTATGCCATCTCTGTATACTCGTCTTACAAACTGAATAGCGTACTTCATGTCAAAGACGACATTGTTTACTCTAATAAACACCTGTAAATTTATAATAGGATCATTGTACAGAGAACACTTGGTTTTCTTGAGCTATATCTTTGTTTGTCTGCAACCTCATATATAATTTATTTAGTTTTACTGCGAAATTTATGCTTTGAAGTTAACAGTAGCATGAATTTCGTACTAACAAAAGTTTTGATTTAAAGCCAAATTCACACCACGCGTGCCACGTGCGTTTCTTCTGCATTTCGTTGAAGCTGCGTGAAGAAGCATGGACCTATTCACACTACGCGTGCTGCAAGCTTTTTTAGGATTTTATGGTTTAATAAGGTTTTAATATGTTGGCAATATCTAGCAGAATAAAAATAAAAACGTCACGTGTTTCTTTATTTTGAAAAAGGCACGATCTTGTGAATCATTTTTTTTAAATAATATATTAATATCAATTGATACGAGTCTATAATTAATTACACTATACAAAAAACAAACTACACAATTCAAGAACACCACATGTTAAATGCTATTGCAAACGTTAAAATGAAAATGAAAAAAACTTTATATCACAGTTTTAAACATTCTAACCTAACGAACTTATTCAACTTTTTTAGTTTTTTTCCACAGCGATACCAACATTATTATTTTAGGTTGGTATGAATAAAAACACCAAGTTTTCCACTAGAAATGCAGGGAAGAATCAAACAAGTTCTAATTTCGTGCGTCAGCACGCGAGGTGTGAATTGGGCTTAAGTAGAATTCTGTTCAGAGATAACAGAGAGCGTATCACTCAAAAACTTTTTAATAAACAGAATGTAGCAAGCATCTTATTTTTACACAAGTACTACAACATTATTGTAACTATTTGGAAGAAAAAAGAGTCAAAAATAGCTTTTACTTGTATTTATTACATTCGAACAAAAAAATTACAGCAACGACTTTGTCATCCACACTTTGCACAATAACTTTTTTTATTGAAACTTAACGTCCATTACTGTCAAATTGATTTCGTCATAATTACGTGATTAAATAAAATCTTTAGTCTTATTTGTAATTCCTAACATACAGCTTAAGGCCGCCTACTGAAATGATTGGGGCCTTTTATTGAAAGATAGAGAAAAATACAGTGATAAACATTTTAACTCTAAGAAACAGGAAAACATAAATATACTATTGCTTTTATATATTATAGCCAGTTGTCTATTTTATGTGAGTTATATCTTTTGTCATAGTAGTTTGCAGTCTCTGTTTTACTTTAAGATTATGCCAAACTAATATTCACATTGAAGGTTATCCGATAAGAGCTTATTAATTTTTAATTTAAAGAAATACAACAAGTTTAAATTGCTGAAGAAATAGGGAAAACGCTTCAAATTTATTTTTGTAGATAATTCTAAAGAAAGTCTAAAAAAGACTGCTTATTGTTAGTGAAAACTGGGTCACTTCAAGTTATCAAAGGTAGAAGATACTCTTATAATAACAACTAAAATTGAAACATGAATACCCGACTCCCTCCTGCTTTTGACGTAACAAAACAAATTATTTAACTATTAAAATTCGATATTTGATTATTTCTGCTTTGAATGGTTATCCTTGAATTGTTTCAAACGTTGATCTGGTTTACTATAAACAATTTAATCCAGCAGATGAACCCCCAGTTCGGTTATTCGTAGACCGTCGATATATACGTGAAATGTTTGAATAAATATTTGATGACCAAAGGGTTTTCCTACATATCCATCTTCGCTAATATTAGATGATAATGGGAGTTTGACGTCAGAGAATTATATATCTAATCCCTTCTCGACTGACTGAAAACGTATCCATTATAAATCCTAATTGAAATTGAAGTGGAATTTTTCTTAATTTCCTTTTTTTTCATTTTTATTTTACCCCCGTTTCAATGGAACAAAAGGAATAGAATTAATTTTGAAAGTTCTAAGTTTGTTTTTCACCTGATCTCCTTGAATTCTTTTTTGTTCTGATTAATTACGTAAAGGTTTTCTCATTTTTCTCTCCCTAACTGAGGAACGTTCGGTCGCGGTGTGGCCTAAACCTGGTGCTGCATATAAATACGTCAATATCGAAAAAAACAAGCCTAGCTTCCAACTAGTCGTTAATACGGTATTTCAATTTCATTGACAGTTCTATATTAGTGAGGGTACGATCCGAAAATTCCGAGAGTTTTTAACAGTTCTAAATCAAAATACGTGGAATTAATTGAAGGGGTTGTAGGTTGTATGTCCGCAGGTACCCATGAGTTTATCCATCGATTTAAGAGTATCAAAATGTGATTAAAAATCGTGGGGATCAATAATGAACGCGAGGCTGAAGCCTTCCCATTAAATGTTCGTTTGTATTACTGTTTCATCCTCCGAACTCCCCTACGCTTTGAAAATGTAATGAAATCGTTCTCTGAGCGGATTCAGTGATGCTTCTGGTCCTTACTGTCTGTGTATATGTTACCGTTACATCTCCATTATTATTGTGTAACATTAGTAAGCTTCGTTTGATGAACAAGTAGCAGCAATTAGAGTCTGTAGGGCTGTTATCGGCCCCTTAGGCTAGCGCATCTCCTCATCTCTCGACTACGTGTGCCACTCCAACTCCTCTCAGCTCTGCCACAAAAGAGGAAACAATACCGTTGCAGCAATACCCCAGTCCATATATACATGACATTTGTTTTTGTATTTCACGGTCCTTTTACCGGGAACAAACAATTCCGTTGGGTGGGTTATCTATTTGGATATTTTTATTCCTGCAACTGACGTAACAACGAAAGCCGGCTTATTCGTCTGTTACACAAAGTTTAAAAGTTGAAGAATTGTTTAATTGAGCGTGAGGGCTTTCTAGTCGAGATTAAATAAAAATCTTGCTTGAAGTTAATGGAATTAAAATCTTTTACTCCTAAAAGGTTTTATCGCTACCTTTTAAAACTTAATAAAATAAAAGACAATATAATAAGCTTCTGTTATGGCGCCTTTGTTTGTTTATACAATGTAAATGAAAACTATTTTTAACTTTTATTTTGTGCTTCTGAATGCTCTGTTAATTTTTTTCATTTAATAAAAAGGTAAACATATTTTTATTTATGCAGCTTTAAAATTGATTACTGAGCATTTCATTTACTTTGCTTCATTTTTCATGTTTTAACTTATTTTAAAGAACTTACATTATTCACTTACAAGCTGAAGGTAAAAATATAAACATAAAATAAGGAAAGAAAATCTGCCAGAAGAGGCTTATAGGAGGAATAAGAAATTAAATTTCTACATGAAAAAAGAATACATATTATCCTATAAAACCGGAAATAAGAATATTGGAAAAAGAATTTACAGCCCACAAAGTAGCATTAATATGAAGGAATGTCTAAAACCAAATTTCTGTGGAAATGTGCAAGAACAACTTGGAAATTACCTTCAAATACAATTAAAAAATTATCAGAAGCAGTTTTGAAGGAGGTTCAAAAAGCCTTTAAGAAAACGTTTTCTTGGATTAACTATTATAACTAACATTTAAAAAATAATAGTAACAAGCCTATAAGGGATAAGAATTTGGAAAATCCAGTTTCTATTAAAGCAGGTAGCGTACCTAAAGTAGCAAGTATATGTCTAAATACCAGTATTAGCATCGACATCTTCGCATTGTACTAATAGTTCACCAAATTGTCGTCTAGCTTCACTACCAAAAACTTCCACGATAAGCCTTATTATGACCTAGCTTGGTAAAAATTGTTAATTCAATAAACCACAAACATAATCCGATATGATTCCTAGTGGGCTTTTGCTACTTACTCGTTGGTTACATGTATGGGAATGGTTTGAACCTACCTGATACCGTCGCTTATTATCTTCCAAGATAAAAAATTGGTGCTAACAAAAAACAAAAAGAAAGATGAATAAACAACAATTTTTTTATTAACAAACTATTCAAGAACAGAAAATCCAAAACAAGAAATTTAATTTTTCAAACACTAACACGATAGTAACATAAAGACCTAACCACAAATTACAAACTATTTACTTTCAGAAAATTTCAAAAAAATGTATTCAAATTGTCTTTCGCAAATTCCTCATAATCAATAATTGGAACTTTAATAATCATCCATTTCAAGAGAAACGGAAAACTTTAGATTATTAATACGTTTTATGTTAAATGTAGATCTACAATCTTGACACTATCAATATAAAAAGTCAGTCGTTAAATAAAAAAGATATAAAAATTTGTAATTCACAGCAAACTCTACGTTCTTTTAAAATATCACTCCATATCAAAGAACACTTTTGTGACACCATTTTTTCACATACACAAAACACACATGAGCACATAAATTGAACTTTCTTACATCTGCTGGAATCTAATCATAAGAATATGGTTTCAGTTTTCTAAGAAAATTGAGTTACAATCAGATTGAGTTTACAGCAACCTTCCACAGCAACGTTCCACAAAAAGTGTTCAAAGTAAATTATTTACGACAAGTGTCTTTTTTATAGAACAAAATAGTTTTTTAACTTTCGACAATCCGTCTTTAATTGGTGGAGTAATCGACATCACCGCCCCCTTTAATTTTCTTTAGTTTGCACTCGAAAAATGATATACGGCAATAAATCCCACCAAGGACTCTACGGTCCACTTTTGCTTCGCTAGCTAAACATACACACCATTGCATTATTACGTCTGAATCTTCCCACATCGCGTCGGCGTGTTTTCTGTTTGGACGCAACCAGCAACTTTAGAAATTTTGTTGCACGACAAACATGTCAGCCTGCCTTTCCTAACTAGTGAGCAAGTTTTATATCACAACACACCAATTTAGTATCGAAGTTCGCTGACTAGATTCGTCAATTCCATTGACATTTGTAACAATTACAGACTAATCAAATATAAAGCTATAAACGACACTTTATGTTCAGTGTCTTTCTAATCCTGACAGCGATGGTTGTTTTGGGATTTCGTGTAGACGAAGTTTTGAAACTTTTTAAGGAATTTGAAGAACTAAGTTAGTACTTGTTACATTGATCAATGATCGACGAGTTACCGATTGGTCTTCTAACTGGTAGTCAGTCACTCAAATCCATTGAGCCAGCACGATGTTCCTAAAAACACACGAGAGGTCATTTACATAATACTCATCTACTAAATCTTGTTTATTTGTCATTTACATTTTCTAGAAAATCGATTGGTTTATGAAGAAAGTTTACCATTGAAACTCACGCCCACAGCGTATGTATTTCAGAACAAGATCCTATAAGATTTCTCCTTTCTTTCTGCTTGAAAAACTTGATAACCTAATTCTATTTGAAATCTCCAGCGCCATAAAGTTGACTACTAGATGAAAAGTGATCTTTTTCAATGACAGAATCTATTATCCAAATCTGCTTAAAGCTGGTCTAGGTCGTAAAATAAAGAAATTCTGCTTTGCTGCTCTATAGATGTCCTGGAATACAACGAAAATGTCGTTTGGTTTCAACAGACAGTTGCTTTTCAGTTCTGATTTCTTCAGATAAGTCTCGAAAAGTCGGCATGTATGAACGACAACACAAAGTAACTTTTTTTCAGAGGTAGCTGAAGGGGATTAATTTTATAGAATAGGGCCTGATTAATGTTGCGCTAGATAACCGTTGTGCTTGCGATAATGGGCAGCACAGATATCGTCTCAGGATACCTTGAAAGAGCTCTGAAATTGAGTAATATCGAAGCTTAGTTCCGTAGGAGTCTTGAGCCTTACCTTTAAAATCACAATGTCAAGCTTTTTTTGTAACCATCATGCTGGGTTTTTTGATTATAGTCTATTCCTTGCTAGTAATAAATGTGCGCTGCATGGTCGTGACAGTGACAAAACTGCCGGTAGTTTGCAAAACATCTTTAGAGAACATGAGAGAGAGTCTCATTACAGATGCATCCTTCACGGTACTTAGCGCTTTTCCCATGTTGATAGACGGTGCCCACTGTTTGTCCAACGTTTAGCTCTCGCTTCCCTGATACAGCCCATTGCCACTTAATGAATTGTCTAGGTCTTGAAACCAAAATCTCGCAATTTCGGTCTTGGGGTTGTTGTGTCTTAGGATTCTAGCTAGACGTTGAAGTTGACTACTACTCAATAGCGCCTCCATAGCTCAACAAGGTAAATGCTGCGAGCTCTTACTACGCCGGTATTTAATTGGTTAAGTTTTAGAGTCCCAGGCCGCCATGGCGTTTCTAATAAGTTCGTCGATCGAATCAAGCGATGACTTGTAGATAGAGAAGGATTGTAATTTGTAAACGACTAACGAACTTTTTATTGACTGCGAGCTTTTATGATAGATTCAAGGGTGCTTCTATGACTCGGTTTAGATTTTCCTGGAGACTAAATCTTGTATGACTTTTAAAGCACCATAGATTGTGTAATGTGTCGTTTTCTCTTCAGGATAACTAAAGTTGTCAGGGTCTTAGATTTTTAAAATTTATTTTTAAGTGTCGAGCCTGGAAAAATGTCTTGCATTGGTGAGGAAGGCTATAAAGCTCATCATGAGATTTTCCAAGAAAGATCAGGTCATCGACGTTTACAAGAAATTCTAGTTACCCTGTATTAACTAGTGAAGGTCTCATCTAGAATCATATTAAATATAACCAAGGACAAAGGGTCTCTCTAGCCAACACTTTGAATAATTGAAATTGGCTCCATTGATTCATCGACCTCCCAAATGACGGCGCTTGATACTACACGACTAAGAAGTGTATTTGAAACGTTGGTAACGCTATTTTAATAAAGTCGTGCCAAAGGCCTTTGCTAAATTCATCACGTGAGGAGAAGTTATTCTTTGTGCTGTCTTCACCGCTGCTTGAAGGAAAACAGAGTTGGAGAGGCACCCATCGACTTTTCGAAACCGATTCTGCATGGTCCACATACATGAAATTCTCAATCGGACAACCACAATTCTGTTGAGAATTCTGATCCATGTGGAAGGGCATTTTATACGTTAGTGTAAGTAGAATGGAACATTTTTGATCTTACAAGCAAAGTACAGAATCTTTAATACTATGTCTCAAAGGGGGTAGTGTTGTCTAAAACGTCGATATTTCTTAAGGTGTAGGTACTCTTGCATTAGGGAGGTTCACGTTAAAATTCTCAAAATGACTGCCTTGCCCATTATTGTGTTCTTTGGTTTGTTTTGGCAGCTTAAGTAAATTCTGAGACAGTACCCCATATAATTTAATCACCTTCTATCTTGCCATGCCATGCCGTTACGCTTTCTAAATTCCTAATTTTGAAAAATTAAGAGATCATACACTGTAGCTTTCCTTTTTTCCTTTGACTCCAAAACGTTTTTGATTTACACAGACAGACCTCTAGTAATTTTCCAGAAACTACTTGAGATATTGAGGAGCTAAAATGGCATTGATGTCGTAATACAAGATATCTTTGTATAAAAGTACAAATACGACATTTGTTTTTGCTACAAGTGGTGGTCACAGTAGGCAGTTGTGGTTGTAATAGTTTGTTGTTTATTTTATTTTAGAAATACTCTTAATCTAGGAAAATCTATAATGAATATGTTTCGCCAAATTTCTTGTAGAGATTATTACAGGAAAACACAACAGTCTTTGACTATGACTAATTATTTATCTACGTTTGTGTTTGTATTAAGTTATTCTGGCATTAAACGTTCAAAAAAATATTTTGTACATGCTTTGTTCAAACATTAAGTTTCTAACTTAAAACAACAGCATGTGTTTACTTTGTTTTCTGTAACACCACGTGCAAACTGAACTACTTAATTGTTGATTCTTCCAAAGAAAATAATTAGCCTACCTGCTAAATTAAACACACTCGCTATTATTTATGCAATGACATTGCCATTTAGATATTTTCTTTAAAGCTAACAATGGATGAAAATAAAAAATAAAAATTAAAGAGAAGCCTTGTTAGCCGGAATTTAACTTTTCTTTTGAAAACAATAATTTTACTTTCACTTTTATGAGTTCTTTGAAGTTTATTGTATAGAGAATTGGGTTTTGATTCCAAGTTATTTTTGTGGAAGTAAACAAAAGTCAAAATTGCATTTCGCTCAAACTGAAAGTAAACAATCTAACTCTCGAAGAAAATAAGTAAAATGTGTAAACACAGGTGCGGTAGCAATAAATCGTGTAATATTTCCGTAGTTTTATAACAGTCGTTTGTATTTAGAAAATTTGCATAATTTAAAAGTGGGAAAATTAAATTTCTAAGAAGTAATATTTTGTCTTATAAAGTGGGGAAAATTAAAACTAGAAATTGTTAATTAAAAAAGACAAACAGCCATGAAAAATAAATTATAAAATCTCAGTAAGATAAAATATTGTAAACACATTAACAAATTATGTTTTCTTGTACATGCAATTACGAACGAGTTTCCTCGGATAATCTGATTTTAATGACATTGATAAGTTTGAATTTTAGTATAAAACCACCTACAGAATCTTAATAATCGTCATTAAACGCACCTGGTGTTTCTTTGTGTGCTCTAACTACCACTTTATCGTCATGAAAACTTTGGTAAGAATGATTTGCAAATATTTTAACAAGTTAAATGAAATTATTATGCTGTTATTGTTAAAAGGTTGTAATTGCCGCTGTCATTGTTGCCGCCATGGCTAAGCCCCTAGGCGAACAAGTGGTCCATGTCAGACAAGACGTCCTGGGTAACCATGTTATCAATTATGGTATTAACGGAATCGCCAGAGTTGAGCAACATGCTATACCCGTTGTTAGTAACATCGCTATTATTCCACAAGAACACGCCGTTCTTTCAGTTCATGATACTGCTGCAGTAACCCTTGCTAAAGCCGAACATCTCGCCGTTCATCGTGCTGCAGAATTATCTCATTTGGCTCATAAAGTATCAATTCCCGTCGTTGAGGTTGCCGAAGCCCCTCTACTTCGCTCTCACGTCAATGTAGTGCCAATTGCCCACACATCAGACGTTGTTGAAGTTGCAGCCATTCCTCAAGTTGCAGCCGTTCCTCAAGTTTCTGCTGTTGTTGCTCCTGAAGCTAGACACGTCGTTGTACATTAAATATATTTTGGCTCACATGACAAAATTTTAATACTCCCGAATATGAAATGGTTAGCAATAAAATAAATTAGTCACTGTACCAATTTGTGTATTTAATTTTATTATTTACTTTCAACTTATTATATGTAATTCCGTTGCTTTCCTTTGAGAAATGGCTCCGTGGTTCTGAGGTAAAGAAGTTATTTTGATGGAGATAGAAAGTTTTAGGAAATATTTAATATCTATTTGGTTATACTACACTAAACTTCAGATTTCAAAAGGTCTCTCCGTTTTTGAACATTACTTCAACAGAACGTATACATTCAATACAAGTGTTTACTTAATTACGCTTCGCTAAATAATTTCCAAATTTAATTTTATTGACTATTTCAAAACTGAAATAAACGAATTCCTTTGATGTTTGTAAAATTAACAACCAGAGGTAGAAAGCACTGCAGTGGTTATAACTGCTTCATAAGTACTTTCTAACTGCCTCGTACTATAGTTTTATGACAAAATACCCCGCAATAAAAAGGATAGTTTACTATTAACATCCTGCATTATAACCAAGTTTATGCAACTTATCTTTGTTATTATGTGATAAAATGAGAATTAACGTCTATGGATTTCGCAGTTTTATGTTAAAATTTTTCGAAAATTGCCTATTGGAATTGTTAAATAAACAATAAAGTCATTTTAATTTATTTAAAAAGGTAATAATAGTTATGAAATTGCATTATCAGTGATAAAAAAGTGGATTATCTTCTTAGTAATCAACAAACATACACCAAGAGTATATTCAATCATATTTCTTATACAGTGTGTTCAGCGAGGAATGGGACAGCGCGATATCTCGAGAACGAATGCAGATTTTAAGATTCTGAAAACTTTGTTATAAATGTAAGGTAGGGGCACGTATTTTGCGATAAAAAGTTTTTAAATTAAATACGTCACCGCCAGGTAGCGCTACCTAACTTAATTATTTTAAATAGAATACCCTACTTTTTATTCAATTTTTGGAATTTGCAACATATTTGTGATAACTTTCCTTATAACTGCTACCAACCTATCTAGTTTACTTTTCGGGAAAATAATATTTTTATAAATTTAACACAAAGATGTAAAAGATTGTATTCTGTAGAGATAATAAGCAAATTCTTCTACATTTCTGAAAGGTGTATCGCAGACTACACTTTTTAAATGTCCCTGAGAAAGTAGTCTAAAGGAGTTATCCGGAGAACGAGCTGGCCATCTTATAGAACCATTAGTATCTATCCATCGCCTCGGAAATATCCTTATATATATGATTCTACCTTTGTTGCTTGAGAATGTTAATTTAAATTTGCAGCAGGCTAAACAGGGTATTTCCAAAGCTGATGTATTAGGGTATTGCATGCAATTGAGTTACTTAATCAAGAGTCATAGATACTTCTAATTTACATAAAGTACAAATAAACATTTTGGCGTAGAGCCGTTCTAAGATGTTATATAATTCATTCGTTATAGTTAGAATTCTAAATACATACGTGCAGATAGTATAAAATATTTTATCTACGACTGTTGAATAATGAGCCCAAGCTCTTGTTGCAGATTTCATCTTTGTGTAAAATAATAACCATTACATCCTCGTTGAAAAATATGTTATTCTAACATAAATCTAAATAAAACAGTAGGTAAAACGTTACCCTTTAGTTTAATAGCTTTTATGACGCCTCTTCCTGACTAGAAAGGCGGTAGATCGTCTACAAAGCTGCTGCTAGTAAAGGAGTACGAGCCCTGCTTCAAACCTCTTCGCCCAAAATCTTCTAATCTCATTAATCAAATGTTCATTCTTGAGGAGCTTATTCTCAAAACGTCCCATTGCAAGTAAAAAGCAGAGTTGAACAGAGCGTGCGTGATGTGAGAAGATAGGTTATTCAATGTCTTAAGTGAAATAGATTCTAGGAAGCTTTTTACTCCAAGACCCGAGATCTCTTGCATTAAAGCATTAGGAGGTGGCACAGGTAAGTGGTAATCTTGGTTTATTGGCACGAATTTCTGACACGGTTTCAACGGAGTCGATTCTACTCTAGCTAAACATATACGAATTTCTTAGGTGGTTGCTTTGAAGACTCCACAATACCGTAGTTGACTCCCAGATAGGAAAATGTTGTTCAAATGTTAACCTGCCTAATAAGTCTTCCCATGCACTGCAAGACTTAGTTTGTGCAAACAGCTTCTTTTTCTTAAGGACTACTTCCACTGACAAGGTAAAACATTCGTCCACATTGATCGAGAGACATCGTTGTTCGAAGAAGTAGCAACATCCTTTTAGCAGAGACTGAGTCTCACCAACAGAAGATCCCAAAATAGCAAGTTCATCGGCATATGTCAATGCTTTATAGCCGTCCTCCTCGAAATCAAGATCAGCATTGATGTGAGGAAGGAAATCTAACAACTTGTCAAGTACCACATTGAATAGTATAGAGAGAATCGTGTTCCCTTTCTCAATCTCTTTACCCATGTGATTTTATCGGTTATCAAAGTTCCTCAATAAATAAAGGTGAAACAGTTTCGATATGATTCTGAGATGTATTTAACCAAAACAGCATGGAACTAAAACTGTTCAAGGAACGTGCAATACAGAATCGAAAGGCTTAATAGCCTTCTATTGCAGTATAGTGCTGTTAGAGAAGCAACCGTCTAGCTTAGCAATTGAAGACAATCTAACGGCAGTAGACAGGTGTTTAGCCAAGACTTCTTGACACATTCTAACAAATATAGACTTAATTCTTATGCGGCGGCGCGTTTAGAGTGTACACTTAGCAGTTAAACTAATTTAAAGGGTTTCACTCTCTTAAGTATTCGCACTAATTCTGTGTTGTCGAGGAGCTAGATAGCCTTTTTTTCCAGTGTTTCTACATGTTATAGTTGCTTCATACTTGTTCGGTTGTGCGTTCTTTCTTAGCTTTTTACAATGTTCCATAAATTTTTCAATTATCAGCGCAGCCCTAAGTCCTTTATTGACGTGCTACTTTCTATGACTCTGTCTTCGCTTGCTTGGATTGATTCTCGTGCCAACCTCTCCGTACTCTCAAACCTGTTCCGTGTTTTCTCTATGCCGTATTGTAGCTTGTTTGTTTGTCCAACTCTGATAAGCATCTCAAATCACCCTACCTTCTTTCTTAATCTGTTTTACAAAAACCTGGCCAACAAGATGATCTGGTTCTCTGAGAATGACTGGTGATTCTTAGAAACAGCCAGAGTGTTACAAAATTATCAGATCTAAAGATCTTTTGTCAGTTCTGGTAATACTAATTGCAGTTGGTCACTTTTATTTCCCCAACTATTACAAAACTGAGTGGTTTATAATTTTTGCCAATAAAACTGATGGCACGGATAAGTAAGTTATGGCGTTGTAAAGATAGGCAACTTCTTCAAGTCGTTGATTTGGTCAATAGCTGTTTGTAATTTTCCTGTAACTTCTTTAATGCTTTTCTCAACTGCTGGTATAGCAATGTTGTCAGTAAAGGTGGCTACAGTATTATTTCCCAACTCCGGGATGTCACAAGTGTACAGTAGGTAGAGGACCGGCCCTAATATTTCTCCTTGTGGCACTCCTGCTCTTATTGTTTTAGAATAAGCTTCCTGAAGTATCTATCTGAGATAAATGACAAGCGAATTTAAGAGTATTGTTTGGGCAAGAACGTTCTCAGCTTGTAGTTTAAACCTTCATATCACACCCTGACACACGCCTGGGTTACATCTAGAAAGATTGTTGAACAGATTTATTTATCTTCTAAAAATTTTTTTATTATGTTAAAATTATTCTGTGCGCCTGGTCAAATGTAGAATGTTTATTTTTAAACCCAAACTGATTTGATGGAATTAGTTCTTTTTCTTTGATGATTGATTATGAAAATCGATCACTTTTAAGCAACAGTATTAACCTATCAGACGAAATTTCGTGTGGAGGTTTTCCAAATTTAAAGATCTTGACAACCTCTGCTACTTTGCACAATCTAGGTATGTACTTTAATTTGAACGCAAAATTTATCAGAGTGGTCAATCTAACTACGGCTTTCCTTGGAACTTGTTTTAGTACTTTGACGGTAATTAAGTCAAATTCGGGGGCTTTCTTGAGATTTATATTTTCTCAATAATAAATTAGCCATAATTAATTCTCAAGTAACATAAAAACAAATTCTAATAAAAATGGTTTTTGGACAGCAAGCATTAAATAATTTATTAAGGATTTTCGACAATTGCAAGATTTCCAGCTGCATACATTAAGACGCCTTTAGTAGATGGTAGACAGCTGTATTAGAATATAACCTGAACACAAATTTTACAAAAAAATAATTATCGACTAATTATAAAACAAGAGTACAGTATATAAATCTTGACTTAGTTTTGTTCGAATTGAATACTCCAATAGAAAACTCGATTCGAACAAAACTAAGTCAAGATTTAAATACTGTACACTTAGATATAATCAATGAATCGTATATGCATAACGTACCAAAAAGTTCAGAAACTCATTTTAAGGTTGTTGTAGTCTCAGAAAGATTTAATGGACTTCCATTGAATAATATTACATCGCTTGATACGGGTTTCCGAAACTGCAACAAGAAGCGTCTGATGATTGCGCAAAACACTTTTTACTTGATCGAAGCTATCGATAACATTGGTTAGAGCACTAGCTTTGCTTGCAAAATCACAGACTATGTTTTTTTAACTACCCGAGACAACATTTCAGCCCCTATAAAAGCGTATAAAAAAGAGAAAGCTATGAGGGATAACTGAGTTGTCGAACCAAAACGGAATCCAGGCTTTTCCGCACTGAAAGGATCCAAAAGCGAAAATCTTCAACAATCGCTAAGTAACCAACCACTTAATATTGCTGGATCAATATTTTCCTAGCAGTGTCATGAAATACTACAAGACAAGACAAGACTAAACTTTGAAATCTCTGTCACACCACTATACCATATCACTTGATAGTACGTTTTGAATGCGTAATATCATCAACATTTCCTTTTGGCGGCAGTCTAGTGCTGTTAATGACTGACTTTGGAAAACTAGTAGTGCACTGTATTCACCAAGTGCGGACGTAGTACGAAATTGAAAAATCTCTGAGTGGATTGAATACATAGCAATAATGGACTCGCTTGCTCCTGTGGAACCTACTAAGGATCCATCTCCTCAAGACCTCCTCGATTCTATATCATGCATTTGTAAGCCATTTTCTGATCGACAGTGACGACCGAAGGAGGTAAAGCGTTAGCTATTTTTTAAGATTCAAAACGGATTAAGGATTCTGAATCACAAAATGTCACCACCAAAATTTGGTGTGACAAAGTTGGCATCAATCAAGTGAGACCCTCTAAAGGTAGGTTTAACATACCCGTGCTCGTGCTCATACTTGCACTGAGTATTAACTTGGGCTCGATCACGTAACCCGTCTACATTGCAATTTGCTTACTGGCATGGTTTGATCTTGTAAGAATCGGAATGGTTAATACTGTTAATACTTGATATGAAAGGCTACGTACAAACTAATCAGACGCCTTGCAAGTCAATTAAACTTTCGTTCAAAGGTTTGCGTTTGTGAGTTACAAGTTTCACTTTGAAGTACCGACAAGGTCTGGAATCCCACAAGTCTGCGATTTGTCTGGCTTGACAGTATCGCAAAGTTAACGAACCGTTAGCCCACATGCTGACAAGGAAGTCACAAGCAACGTAAGCGACAGAAAACGTAAAGCTTCAATTACAGTTATAGAATATCAAAGTAATTATTAAGCTTCCATTAAAGTTGTAAATTATTACATTATTAATATTTTATCAGCAGCAGCAATAAAATATGCTCAGCTCATTATCCAATAGTCAAGTTCAATAACTTGGATCCTTTATCCAACATCTAAAATATTTCCAGAAATTAAAACTACCCGACTTTTCGTAAGATAAACCAACCCTGCTTCTGAACTGCTATGTAAACTACAGGTAAAGCAAGCCCACGAAGTACAATAATGTCAGAAAAAAGTTAATAAACGAACGTATTTAAAGATAGTGAGGCAACTGTGGCTCAGTTGGTCTAGTGTGAAGACTGTTGACTGATTTACACTGAATTCTTACAGTTGTTTTTTTTCCATTTTTTTATTCATCCAAATACAAGTGTTTTCGGACGCTTTTGGTGATTTCAAGTCCACCTTAAGCTGTAGGACATTCTTATGTTCATATTTACTGAACCCGCACAACACGAGTATAAGAGTAAAGGACGTGGCACCAAAAGCAGACGAAGAAAGGAAATAAAATGTACACTAAGGAAGTGGGTGTAGGCATTTACAAAGTACTTCACTGTATTAAAAGACGATCACAGACGCAAGTAAAGGAATATCGGAAAAAATTTAATTTTTAACGATCTAAAATGGTTATATTTTTATAAACACATTTAGAAAAGTTTAAAACTGTTGGTAAAAATATTTTTTCTTGGAACTGTGTATCATCCCGCTATCGATTTGTTTATCCAATTTTTAAATTATAGAGAAAAGAAATAATGTTGAATGTTTTTTGTAAAAGTGTACATTAATTTGTAGTGGTGCTTACATTAAAAAGGAATCTCAACGACTTAACGTCATGCTCATAATATTCTTTGAAAGCTAAAACGTTGTTGGAAATTGTCGTAACATCTATTACCTTACAAAGCATTGAAGTTGTTCCCTATAATTGCTTTTTGTTCAGTTCTTGTTTCTGTTAGGGCATTTTGTTAAAGAAAGCAGGGACACCTCTATTTTTCTATTTATTAAGATAAGGAAATAGAACATAGCAGGCTTCATATGAAATTAAATGCTAGTATATGACGCAATCAATTTTCTATTGCTTCCGGATTGACTGCAAATTACACCAACTTTGAAATTTAAATGGAACAAAATGGTAGAAATGTGGTGCCAAAGTCGATCGCTTTTCCAGCTAAATCGGAAGCGACAAAAAATTAAAAATTGTGTAGTATGATGACGTTTGATGACTGTTTTGATCCTGCCAAGTTTCGTTTTTCTGTATTAATGAATAATAATGGAAAATAGGGGTACTCCTATTTTTGTGGACACCCGGTATACTACACAGAATGCTATGTATTTCTCAGTAATTTAATATAAGGTAGTATTTACACGGGTATATGTTTCCAGTTTTCTGCACATAAATATTTTGCACCTCTACTTTTGATCGATCACCTTAAATAATGAAAATTGGTGTTTATTCAACGTAATAAAATCGTGTTGTTGCGTAAAACAATTCGATTTTATTTTTCTTTTTTGAATAAATGACTACTTTCAAATTTTGATTTTGTAATAATTTCTTCAGTTACCTTAACGATTCGGTTACTTATTTTATTACATCGTATTCGTTTACTTTTATCATCAAAGTAATTTTTGATTTTTAATACCGTAGAGTAATTAGTATCTTTATTCATTCTCTTTAATTGGTAATAAACAACTGCGCATTAAAATTCTATTTTTACATTTTATATTAATAACCTATCATAAAACCTCCCTTTACTCGAGGCAGGTGAATTCTTCTTCTTCATTCACTTCTATATTTCCATTTAACACGTGCCAACCACTTTCGTATATTACTTTTAGTACCTTTTTCCATTCGTTATTCCGTCTTCAAATATCCTAGCACGTTGTCGCACGCTACATGAAAGTTTGATTTTCAAATTTTTCGAGATATTCAACATTCGATTATATACTCACGAACTGCAAAAATATCTCTTTTTCTGCTGCCTTTATTTATTAATCAAAATATTTATCTTCATTACTCACGTTACGCTTTTTCCGGTTACGCTTTATTGATGATTCCTGCACGAAATTTAAATTAGTACAAGAGGTATTTATAAAATTACTAACGACCAGAGAATATTGTAAAATTCGGTATTACCTATAAAAGATGATGTCTCAGAATTGCGTTTAGGTGATGAGATCTTAAAAGTTTATTCTCAACTTAAAAGTAGCTTATAGGGTATTTTGTAGAGTGCATTGCTCTGTATTCGCTTTTTTATGGCGCGTTTTATGTGAAATCGATACACACCTTTTATGTCGATTGTAAAATATTAAAGGCAGGTTTTATTTTGAGCGTTTAAACGGTGCACAAATTTAAGCAGAAACATGCAAATAAATTTCAACGCCGGATTTTGACTGTAGCTTAGGCGTTGTGAGAATTCTAATTCAGAATAAGCCGGTTTTAATGTTCTGTTCTGTGGCACGTGTCAGTGACAAGCAAGTTATTACAGCTTTGATTTAAACACACGACTAGCAAACCAGGTTACCGTTTGAGAACGAAACGATAAATTCCGTCTGCTACCATACTATGCCCGTATTTCCTCATATCGGCACAAACTTACTAAGGTTCTGTTTGTGCAAACGTAGATGGATTCATAAATCCAAACTGCACCTTATTTGTTTTGTCCACAGAGCAACCCCCAGGCTACAATATACGCTCTTAGTGGAACATCGCAGACATTTTGTTGTTTTTAAGTTTTATGGCAACGCCCGTAATCAACGGGCAACTTAATAAAACGAATAGTAGCAAGCAGCTACTGCCAAATTCGAGTCTACTTTATTGTTCCCGCTGGTCCTTTAGAATTTAAACGGATAATTATTTTTATTGTTCTTTTTCGGCATCGATACCTACGTCTTATAAAAATCTATAGCGCATTTTTCTTAAGGAATTTCTGTATCTTTTCCAGAGAGTGTTATTTATCAAGTGGAGATCATTTTACCATTCCCGCTGCTCTAGTTTTCCTTTTTAATTTAAAAGTTCTATTTACAAAATGACAGTTGTCAAGGAAAATAAGCTCTTTATCTCGTAACATATATTATATATACAAAGAGATATGTTTCAAGCATTTAAAATCGCATACGAATATTAAATGAATAAATATTTGGTCTGTACATACATTACATTAAAATATTTCCGGTTTGGTTGAACGTTGATTAAAACTAGTAAGGCTCATGAAAAATTCAAACGTAATTGTTGCAGTTAATAGAGCAACAATTAATTAAAGCTTTGGAAAGAGCAATTGCAGCCCTACACCACACTGAATTGTTAATGTTTCGTACGCCACCTGTCCTCTAGTTGTTCCGTAGTATTAATCGGCATAAGCGCCTACGTTGAGCCTGCCTATTAAATTGGAAACCCCTGCATATAGTTTAAAGTTAAGACGTACTTTGAAACTAATGGAAACTAACTAAACTGATTAAATATATGGACCTACCATAGTTCATTCTAGGCAGATCTCCAGACTAATATATTAATCTCTCCTAGTAAACTGCATCATGCAGCTATTGATTGAATGTAATCCTGTAATGCTACCTTCAGGCGAAACATTTAATCAGAGACAAACCATTTAATGGATAATGCTTGTGTCCTTGTTTTTTGTTCATGAAACAATATTTTATGAAATACGATTCCTGTACAAATTAGTTGCGCTGGTTTAATAAAAAAACAAGGAACTCATTAACGTGAGATTTACAGAACGTTATTCATTTTTACGTTCTCATTCTGAATTTTAAAAGAGGAAACGTAAATCACAAGTTAGATTGCTTTGTGTAAAGATATTTCTATAGCTTTTTTGCAGTTTTTACTCTGATATTTTGTCTGTCTTTGTTTCATATTTACTTTATAAAAGTTAAATGGCCTGAAATACAGCGATAGTTCGTTTTATTTGAATTATTTATTAGATCAAAATGACTAAGATATGACAGTATCCAACATTCATTAAATAAGTTCTTGAAAGTTACTTGCTACCAATTTATTTTTTACGCTATAAATAATATTGATTTATGTAACGAAAAGATGAGTGTGTTTTTGTTTAGGAAGATGTCAACAACATTCCACTTCAGTAAGTTAATCGTTATTGTAAGTATTTAGATGGATAAAAAGGTGAATTCATTAAAGGAATCGAAAAATAGAATTTCTTAGCGATTGTTAACAACTAAATCAAAACGTTTCAATAATTAAAATATCAAATACAAATTATGTCTAATGATCTTGGATAAATAAGTTGAACTAACAAAACTTACACTTAACCGCAAAATTAACGCACCACTTTGACTTTTGGTTTTATTTCGAAAAATATTATGTATTTTCTAATTCATTGATATCAGTTATAATAATTTGTTTATTATTACACCTTTTGTAGGTTTTTGTCTAGCTTTTTTATTTAATTTAGAAATCATAGCAGCTTTTTATAAGGAGTGTGTTTTTCAAGTAAGTAAACCTGACTTTTAAAATAAAAGTAGGCATTGTTGTTCAATTGTGTTATCAATAGCTAAGATAACTGTCATTCGTGCAATACGTCTGTACGCGATGGAACGTGCTAGACAAAATTTAAATCTTGATGAATGTGTTCAAATTGTAACTTTGTCCAATCGCGAACTTTTAAAAAGTTTGGCATGTCTCATACAATTGTTGGTAGGGTTCTGCAGAGGTTTGTAGACCAATGATTACGCCAAGGCAAGCAGGCCACAAGCTACAAATGCCGTGGAGAACCGATTTTCTGAGCTTCGAGCACTTAGGGAACGGTTCACTACTGCACGAAGTCTCAAAACACAACTAAGTGAGGTTCATCGCACTGCTGTTAGCCAAGAAGCCATAAGAAAAAACTTTGTGTTCAAAATCAACGATCTTGGGCAGCAGCTACTGGTTCCAGATTGTCAAACCGTCGAAGAAACTGAATGGCTTTTGCAAGGAGGCCTATGGATTGTTATTTACAGATGAGTCAAAGTTTTGCCTTGTAAGTTTTGATCGCCATCCAAGAGTATATAGAAAGCCAAACGAAAGATATTCCGCTTGTAACATTCGAGAAACCATATTATACGGATGCGGCTCAGTGATGGTATGGGGTGGAATATAATTAACAGCTCGGGCGTAGTTTTTTATTGTTGATGGTAAACGTCTGACTTCTGAACGATACATAAGAGACATTTTAGAAGCTTTTGTTTTACATTTTGCACCTTACATTGGGGATGGATTCGTTCTTATGCACAAGTCCAGACCTGAACCCAATCAAGAATCTTTCGGACAGAATGGGACGCAGGGTTAGAAATCAGCATCCACCACCTAACAGCTTAGACGAGCGTATGGAAAGATATCCCCCAAGAAACGATCAAATCTATTTATATAAGTGGTGCGTTAATTTTGCTGTTAAGTGTATATTAAAAGTGCCTGCCAGCAGGCTCGCTCTAAAGCAGGATATGGGTGGGGTCGATTAAAAAATAAGTTTCCACGCTAGGAACAACAGTTAACACAGTACTGTCATCAGTAAAATAATTAACTCTAAATCAGACGTGGACTAACTGTAAAGGGCTACAACTGCTCCAAGCTTAACGATACTTTCAGCAGTCCTAAATACAAGAAAGAAAAGAAAGTTTAACATAATGGCAAGTATTTCTAATTGACGTTTAAGTTTAGTCTTTAACTTCAACTTGACATTCACAAAATGTGAAACATTCAAACGCGTGACAACTATTGCAAATCCCGCTACTTTAGGAGTTGATTCTTTGCGGACATACGGTATGTAAATAATCAAAAGATTACCTGAAACTATAAGGCGGGCACGGTTGAAGCTTTCAAAATGAGTCACAAACCTCAAGAGAAACGATATATCACAGTTCCAAAGACCTTTACGGTTCGAGTTATAAGAAAATCGTTTCGTCTCTAGCATGGTTGACACGTCGAGTTACCGTGTTTTTCTGTAGTTTTCTGAAAAGGCTGCTTATGGAAGTGAGCGAAGTGTTGAGTGTATATTACAATACAATGATGACGTGGTATTTAAATTAGCTGTAATGAGATTTGCTGGGGAATTAGTACACGAAAATCGAATTCAGAAAGTCGAAAATTAAACTAAAAACTAAAAGATAAAAATCACGAGAGAGATAGAGAGAGAGAGAGAGATAGATAAAGAGATAGAGAGAGAGATAGAGAGAGAGAAAGAGAGAGAGAGAGAGAAAGACATCGTGACAATGAATTAATCATGAAATCTTTACAAAAAATTAAAAAAAAAAGAAACAAATCTCATTTCAAGTAGTTGAGTTTTTGCTCACGACTTTTAGAATTCAACTGCAATTCGTGGCACTATGTTAAGTTAGTTAACTTAGGAAACAACTAGACAATTTGGAATAAACCAATTGAAAAGAAAATTCAACTGTCAACTAAGAAAGTTTAGTGGCTTTGATAACGATAAAATGCATCTGGAAATAACAACCTATTACACAGAATTTTAACTTCTTAAATAAAAATGCTTTAGAAAAACTAACAAATTTGTGGAAACATCGCCGCATAAAGAGACTAGAAGTTGGAATAATTTTTGTATTTAAATAAAACGAACGTTAAACTAACAGCTTGAAGAACGCATGCTGCAGAAAAAGACAAAATCATTTAGAATCTTATTATATGAAACAAATAATATGGCAACAATGTTTCATTAAACAAACAACTTCGGGGCTGGACTTAAAGTTTTACCCGAGTCTAATAATTATAAAATTATTATTAGAGCATATACGAAGATTCTGCATTAGCTAATAAGGCTAGAATTCAATACCTTAAATTATAAATGAAGATATAAGAAAGACTAGATGTCTATAATTTTTGACTACGACGGAATTACTCTGTGTTCTTTTTAACAATAAGTACAAATGGGTAGATTTATTCTGAATATCAATAATTTCACTTATTATCGATAGCTCTTACTTTATATAGTTTATTGTTCAGGTAAAAAGAGAAATATCGTTTGTTCAATCTTACTGTTTACAAAAATTTGTAAGGCTGCTCTTAGTTTCAACTGAAATGGAAAAAGGAATTTAGAAATTTCTTTACTCATTTATTTACACGAAGAGAAATATATAGAGAGATCGTCTTTAGTAAATGATAGCTTGCAAAATATACGTGGCATTATTTCCTTAGGCTAATTTACAGACCAAAGCAAGTTTACCTAACCTATCTTAACTGTTTACAAAGTACCAGCTAGCGCTCCTTAACTGCGATCCTCAGAAATCAGCAGAAGGTATTTTCAGAATGAAAAATATCTTTCTGTGTGTTTTATAAGAAATAAAGAAAAATGCTCTGTTTTATGTTCACATCGCATGCGTTTATTAAAATCATTAAATCATATATTAATTTAGACGTATACATTCGGTTAAAATGTGCTTTTAATATTTTTACTTAAAAAGAGATTGACATAAGAGCAGGTAATTTACTGCTTTCATTTATTTTATTAAGAGTGTTGGGCATTACCAAAACAAAAAACCTGATTTTAGGCATTAGCGTCTAATGCGTAGGACAGAGTAACAGAGAATTACTGTCATTAGAGTGTCGTGCGTGACTTTTTCTAATGCATAAAGTGTAGTCATTCGGGTCCTCTTACCGAATAAAATGAATTATTTACATTCAAAAAACATAGAAAACCTTTTCAAAATTACAGAATAAATTAGACTTTAATATTTTCTCAAAACTAATTTAGAATTTCCATACAAAAATTCACCTCTACTGGTCGTTTTTGAATTTCAGGTTTACATTAATAAGTATGTAACTGATATGATCTTATTGTTGATGTTGAACATACTCTGTGACATCATAACTTCATAAAACAGTGATTTCGTGGGTGAATCTTATTATTCCTTTTGTGAAATAGAAATCAGGTTGTCTTTAGAATGAAATATAAAATATTCATAGGCTTTTTAAATCTAGACAATACAGCAATTAAATTATTATTTTGCTCCTAACTGTTATATCAAATAACAAAATATAATTTACCTTAAACAGCAGTATATAATACAGCAGCAATTTTATATACAAGAATTTTAACAGTCTATCTTGCTTTTTTATTATTCAGGAATTTTTCTAAAATGTAATTACGGCCGAACGTAAACAGATAGTCCAAGAACTCAGGCGCTTTGGGCGGTTCAGAGATTCCCGAAATATTTCCGTATAGGTCAAAGACAGAATAGCAAAGGCAAGTTTAGATCTAAATATGTTGTTACTTCTGTAATTACGAGATATATTCGTCATAGAAGCAAACTATCTTATTATTTGTAGTAAAGTGACAAGAAGTTCTACTTCAACTTCCTCAACGTGATAATTTCACTTATCTTACAATTAGTTGTTACAATTTCTCTTCGCGTTACCTATCAAGAAGTTAGAGAATGAAGCTTTTGTGCTGTAAACACATATTAAGATGGTTTGAGTTTATTGTTTGAAAATAAGTACTCGTATAATAGGTAACATTTAATCTCTTAGAAATGCTTGAAAAGTGCCTACTTTTATTTACAAATACGCTTTTTTTTTAAGAAATTACTTAAAAACAAAGATGACTAATATATCAGGCAAAAAAAAAGCATCAATAATATGAAATTATTTTTTATTCACAGTAAAGTTAGTTAGTTGCAACGGTGGATCAAGAAATCCACCTCAAACATTAATCTTTAAACCTCGGTATCAGCAAAAATTAAATTTCGATATTTTTAGTACAGAGGGTAGAGTTTAACCCTCAATAGTGACCAACTTTTATCAGAAACAACCAGAAATGATGCCCTGGTCTTGCTACTTCAGAATTGAACAACCAACTAGGTTTTCGACAACCCGTCACTCGCGGAAGCGCATACTCTTTCTTCACTCTACACTCTGGGCAATGGAAAGAAAAAAAATATTTTCCGGAATATCTGATATTCTGAAACACTCTGCCTGGGGTTATTTTAAAAACTGAAACACGTGCATTTGCCTTAAGTATTTTGTAAAGGGTGCAGAGTTGTATTAAGGGGGTTAAACTAATTATGGAGAATTCAGCCCATTTACATTAGAAATAACATAAATACACGCAACATTTAACAATGAAACAAACAATAACGGCATGCAACATTACTTAATAAACTAACTATCAAATCACAGAGTTTAAGAACTGTTTTCAGTTTCTCACAGAATAAATCAAAGAGCGACCTCTAGAGTCGTACAAGAAAAACCATCTGGTACGACATTACGTTTTCCCTTTCTATGTTGAAGGGAGCAACTCTACTGCTGCAATTTGACGACCTAACCTGCCAGTCTGCCGTTTGGGTCAGTCACCACCTTCAGCTCAGTTCATTCCACCTAAGGGCAGAATTGTTTAATTGAGAAGACGACCGTTACGGATAATTCTTCTCCGTAACACTATATAATTACGCTCGCTTTTGCTTAAGGATCGATTTACAAAAACTTCTTGGTCTTCTATACTCCTTGTATGAATATACTTCTGCTATACCTTTACCTGACGCATTTGTATACACAATGGCTTATTTTAATCAGTAACCAAATCTTAAATTGCCTTGAAGGCCGCTTCAGCCTTGTCATCTTACTTACTTCCTCTCAACAAACCCTCTAACATTTATATTTCGTGACCGTGTTGGACTTGGAAATCATTGATGGCTGTAAACTTTATTAGAGCAAGCACGAAGACCTTTATCAACAACATAACCTAGATATTGAAGACTAGTTCAGCAGAATTTGCACCGTTCTGTGTACACCGTAAGACCTGCTTATCTTAGACAAGCATGTCCTTTAAAACATTTAGATGTTTCTCAAAGGTATCCGTTGCTATAATAGTGTCAAGATAAGCGGAAACGAAATTTGCGTGTATTCTAAAAATATGCGATTCATAAAATGTTATTGCATTTACGATGAGCTGTGCAGACCGACAGCTATACGCACGAATTCATGAAGTCCTCGACTAGGTATAACAAAGCACCAACGGAATCTCTCAGAAAGCACTCTTAGTGAAAATGTCTGAAACGTAGGGGAAAGGCTAGGTCTATATTCTCCTTTAGGCTTGGAGACTAATAAAATGAAACTAATCCACATGGAATTATTTGGCTTTACCACCTTTACCTCTACTATTCTATTTAATTTCCCTACAAATGCGCACAGCCGGCAAAATGGTATAATATTTTTGTTCAGTCGGTTCAGTTTCCCCCGGAGTCAATTTTATGGAATATGAGAAATGTTTTACCTAAGCTTTACAATTTAGTAAAAAGTTTGATAATCTTATTTAACTCACCAAACTTCTTGGTTGACAAAGTAAAAGTATCTTAAAGCTTCTTGACAACAGCTAAATTGGATGGTTAACAAAGGAATTCCAACTGCAAGATACAGATTTGATTACTATTGAAGGCGCTTTGCAGAGATCAACTCTTAAAGCTCAAAAGAGTCAAGATTCTGTGCTCAATGATGTATATTGACACGAAAGCGAGGCTTCTTATTTCAGCTGTTGTAGACTTTACCTAAGATTTAATTAGTACCACATTTTTATCAGAGACGTTTACTGAGTTTTTTGCAATCGGAGAATCGATTATACCTGGGAACAATTACAACATGAAATGGGTTTCTACATGAATCACTACGGGGTTCGTACAGCAGCTCAGCTCTAAGAATTCTGAAGACATGTTACGACTGCTTTAAATTTACTACAATGATGTAAGGATTTTCTACTAAACAAAACGCCATGTTTAATTTTCTAAAGTTTGGATAATTATTTAAGAAAATCAAACGCCTTGACAAGACTGGTTGCAGATTTCTTCAGGATTAGTTGTAGTTTGATCTCAATAGAAAGAGAAATTGTCAAACGACTTAAAAGGTTTTCCACAATGATTAAGTAGATAATTGTTTCTGTCTCGTCTTTACCCTTATCTCATCTCACAGTTATTCCTCATGATCGTATGACAGAAAGTCCAGTTTTAAGCAAATTACATTGTCATTTCAAGACCTAACGGAAGATTTGATCGGCCTGAACCATATTAGTGTTTTCTTTTTAAATAAGCTGATGCTGATACAAACAACCGCTCCTTACTATTTTTCCCAGCTATTTAAAATGTTTCGATCTATTCTAAGAAACAGTTCAGTTGATGAAAATCTCCACTAAAGAAACATTTTAGCTATGTACAGATATGCTTGTGCTAAAGGTATTTAATACTACCATATAGTTCTGTTCTAGTTCTTACTAAAAAAGGTAGGTATCAGATTATTAACCTTAGATTGAAATACATCGGTGCTCTCTAGAGTCGGGATTCTTAAATGTAATCAGGCTGTACCTACAGGTTATATCCTATTGATCGTGGTTGATACATGGGTACCAACGATCTTTTGTCGGCTTCTAACCTACTTTCCCCAATACTCCTACAGTTTTAACCACTAATCCGCAAGCAAAGGGTTAACCGCTGGAAAAAACTGTCTACACCAAACTTCATACTTCACATATTTCATCAGTAATTCACAAAATTCACCTGCTTTAGCAGTAATTTGCCGAACTTCATCTATTTTGTCAGTAATTCATAGAAATTTGCCTATTTCACCATTAATTCACCGAATTTCATCTACTTTATCAATAATTCACTAAATTTCATCTACTTGATCATTGCTATATTTCATTTATTTCACCGTATGTATCGATAATTTTGCGCTTCACCAACACTTCATACATTAATATTACCGAATAATACTTACTGTTCAATTTTAAAGAATTAAAGGTCTTTTACATAAACTGATAAAATGATCTAATTATGTATTTCCTAACAACTTATACATCGAGAGTAAAAAGGTAAGGAACCTAGTGTTTATCTCACTATAAATTTAACATATACGCAATTAAAAATTTAAAATTATAATTATAATACCGTATATTATGTACTTACATTAACAAATATACACATACAACTCACTTATTTAAAAAAGTCTGTTATATTTGACTGCAAGCGTTGTTTGCGTAAAAATTGTTTATCAGTAATATCATATTCCTTATTCATTGTTTCACATAAGGTCTCGTGAGAACGTTTCTATTTTTTTAAAACGTGGTCATTTCCAATTTTTAGATTTCTTAAGACAGTTCGGGTACAAGTTTATTATAGGATTTTAAGGTTTAAATACCTGTTTACATAGACTAGAAATTTATGAAAATTTCTTTTGTATTGATATTTCCTTAATCTCAAGATTTACAACCCTCTTCTTTGCCGAGCAATAAAATATTTTACTGAATGGAAGTTGAAATAGTAACTTAAACATGTGAAAAATTTAGCTTGTCTAAATCGTTGTACAGTCTTTGTCAAATTAAATGAGAATCTGGATTTAAATTGTGTAATAATTACTGTACTCTACAGGTTTTTATGGTAATTATGTATTGTAAATTTAAGAATACAAGTATCTAAACAATTTATCTTTTTATTTATTGTAATAGAAGCATACACTGCGCAAAAGTTATTAAGCGATTTAGATCCTTCAAATTCTCATTTAATTTGGCAAAAGCTGTACTAACATTTTTAAATTTTTATTGCTTTATTGCTTTCCCCTATAATACATATAATGTTCTTGTCAAGGTTCTCGAAGGTTTCGTTTAATTATATAGTGAAAGAAGCTTCACATTTCTTTTACCGCTTCTGGTAATTTGTAGTACGGCCAGTAAATTTTACGATTTTTTTAAGGGATTAGGAGCAGAGTTTACTAAAATATTGCTTTCTTCCTGTCAGCATTTAAAGAACCAGGCGGCAACCTCTGCTTTAACAATGTAAAAGAATTTCTAAAATAAATTTTTGTACGAGTCATAAAAGTGATTTTTGGAGTTTGCTAGAAGAAGAAGAAAAAATCATTAAGTCATGGTCATTTTAAGAGAATTTAATGAAAAATCTTTTAAACTTACTCTTTATTAATTATTATTATTATTATTTTTGTTTTTTGTTAAAAAATTCAAATATTAAAATTATATTTTATATTTTGAAATGAGTTTTTTTAAAATATTATTATAATAATCGACTTGTAGATCACTGTTTTTATTAAGAAAGAAAATGCCCAAGAAAATGTAATTTGATCGTGTCCCCTCTACATTATTATTTCCCCCCTGATATACGGCTCTGGCTACAGGCCTGTATCAGAATTGGCATCAATTATACATTTGTCAAAAAACCTTTAAAGACGTTATTCAAATGCAAGCTAGGATTTTTCTTTAAAGAAGTGATTTTTGTTATCTACAGCCGTTATAGCTTTCTTAATAATAACAAAGTAATTTTAAATGCATGATTTTAACTGATTCAAAATAATAGGTACTTTAAGTAAAAGAATTCGATTAATTATAAAACAAACGATAATAATTTGAGTTCTATAGTTTACTAATTAATTATAAATTTAAGTTTAATGATTATAACAATGACAATATAAGCAAGCACATACATATTCTCACCACAGACACCATCACACCTTGAAAGTAATATCATAATAATAATAATAAAACATTTGCTAATTTCTTTATTTATTTATTTACATAAAACAAGTTTAGTTAAAAGAATTTTAATAAGTTTTTAATTTACTTATATTAGGTATTTTAAGTAAGCTATACAGGGTGGTGAACTCATTCCGTATCATACAGCAATATCGACTAATTCTAAGTGTCAAAAATGTAGATTTTCAAGAGAATTTTAATTGCCTAAAAACACGGTATACAAAGAAACAACTCTAAAACTTGAACAAATGTACAAACACTAACATATATAAATTTAAGCAGTAATGAATTTAATTGGAGTACACTTTTTATGATTAAGCAATAAAAAGGCAAAAACATTTTGCGGTTAATAAGTATTTAAATTCTTCCTTTATTAGCAGGTTTATTAGCCTAATAATTGCTTGATTAAAATTTAGTAAACTTCATCAATAATTTACACATTTCATCAAATCTTCACAAACTTCACTAAAATTTTACGAATTTCACGAACTTCATTAGAATTTCATGCATTTCATTAAAATTGATCTACTTCACATCTAACCTTCACGTACTTCATGACGTGTGTACACCAAATTTCATAAGCGGTTAACCCCTCGTCCGCAGGCATTGCTTCATTTCAGCGGCTCTGATATCTATTTTCAAGGACATGTTGCATCCAAGTTGATGGTATTTTTGTAGAAGTACTGTCACCAATTGAGTGTAGTTATCAGCTTTTTTGTTCGCTAAAAATCCATGCATAAGTCCCTTGAGAGCTTCCCAAGGTTCCTTTTCTTTCCCTTCCAAAACTAGGTCGAACGCAGGATTCTTTACGAGTTGACGTATTTGTGGCCCAACAAAGATGCCTTCCTCGACTTTTGCATCACTTAATCTAGGAAATTTCTCCCTCAAGTATTTAAAAGCCTGGCCTTCTCGCTTTATGCCTCTGACAAAATTCTTCATTAAACCCAGTTTGATATGTAGGGGTGGAAGAAGAACATCTTTTGGATCCACGAGAGGCTCGGCAACGACATTTGTCTCTCTAGAGTTAAGATTTCTTGCAGGCCAAATTGCTTGAATATAATGTTATTTGCTATCCCGTTGACGTTGTCTGTACTGTACCCTGATATGTTGAAGAAGACTCCATTGCTGTAACCTTGACCCTAGAAGTTCCGCTTTCTCCTGTGACAAGTCAAGGTCTCGAATGAGATTACTCAACTCCGATTGGCTCAATTTGTGCGGTTGATCATCTTTTTCTTCAAACTCAGGGTCATGGGATTTTGAAGGCTTGTTGGGTTCTTCTTCTTCCACAGTGTCTTCATTTTCTACTTCCAACTCATAATTTTGGGGTGGAGTAGGAATTGGTAAACTGTCTGAATGTGGAATAGGTCGAATAGCAGATAGAAGATTCGGGTATTGAACAGTTCCTCTTTTTTTCATTGACAATCCTGCCTTTATAGGCGGAGTCAAGCAAAAATAGCTGTCATGTGTATGGTTTGTAGGCTCCCGCCAGACCATAGGCACAGCAAAAGCCATTGATCGTTTTTTTTCAGCCATTCTCGTAATAAAACTGAACGTGAGTTGCAACATATATGTGGAGCCCATGACTTATCCTGGTCCCCTACCTTCATACCAAAATAATGCTGGTAGGCAGTCTTCACAAGAAGCGTGAAATTGCTTTTTTTGTGAGGAAAACGTTATTTCGCCACAAATGTAACAAAAATTGTTCACTGAATTTACACATTTCCGTGGCATGTTGATCTAACAAATTTTACTCTTTAAAAACACTCCAAAACAATAAATTCTGCACTAATTACAACAGAAATAATATAAAATTCACCGTCACAGCAATAGTGTTTACGTTTATAACCTACCCACAGCTCGATTACTGTTGTATTTTGACAGTTGACTGAAAATGAAGACTGTATAGAATATAAAATGTCACTCTATCTCAAAAACAAGAGCTAATCGGTAATTTTTATGCTGATTTTTGAATTCAGCAGGTGGAAATACGTAAGAATCAGCTATTTTTGAACCCGAAACATTTCTATTGTTGGTCAGTGATATTTTCAAATTATTATTTGAAACACCTATAAAACTAGAGCAGAATTAAATTTCGATTTATTTTGATCTGTTATATGATACACCAAAAAGCAAACAAATGGTGTTTCTGCAAAACACTTACTTATAAACCTCTCTTATATTGCTCTTTGAAGAATCACTACAAATCAGACAATTATCAAGAAATTGCCATAATAATTATGCATCTAGGTATGTATGCTCTAGAGACGGAAGTCTGTTACATTCCACAACTGTATCAACCAGCCTTTATATTCAGCGGGGCGCGAGCGTACGATTACATTCAGTTTCTCTTCTTTATGTATTACTCTTTTAAGTAGATCACATGAGTTTGTGAGCATAACAAACATTTTCACATTTCTACACATTCAGAATTATTCTTAACATGCACTTTTAAAAAATCGCACAAAAAGCGTTATAATCATGTTTAAAGAAGGAAGGAAGACGTCAAAACAGAAAATAAAAATAATTTTGCGAGTTGCAAAGAAAATCAATAAATAAATTAACTCTAAAGGAAATTGCTTTTATCCAACGCCTGTTTAAAGCCCTGAAGTTAAATTATTTCTCAAAGAATTAAAAATACTCTAGTACACAAAACGCTTTGTGGAAGATAATAATGATGATGATAATAGTAATAATAATAATTAAATATTACCAGGGATTTGTGATTAATACACGAGCTTAGTACATTAATATTTGTTTAATCTTCTGGGAATACTTATGTTTCTCAGACAAACATCGTTAGCGCGAATGTTAACAATAGGTAGTAACATTCACCTACTGAAAATTACATATATGTTACATAACAAAGACATTTAGTCTTGTCAAATTTGTTAGGCATCTAGGATAATTTTGTATGATTTACAAACAGTGCTTCTTCTCTCGGAAAATTACGTAAACGATATGCAAGTCTGCTCAAATACCGAAGTTGTAGGGGTCCTTGGAGAAATCAGCTTCTGCCTTTCAACTTCGAACACGTATTGAAGGAGTCTGTTTATCAAACGTCCTGTGGGTTGTTTTTTGGAAGGTCGAGTTTTTAAATATTAATCCAAAACTTCAAAGTAAATATGGATGAATAAATTGATTAATTTTTGTTTAAGGAATCCTCATTTACAGTTTCCTCTTATTTTAAGACGCGAAATTTTCCGCGTCTCGCAGCCATTATAAAAGCTTTTCAAAGAAAAACCTATTAAAGGGCCTCAAAAACAGATGTTAATGAATAATTCGCCCCCAAGCAAAACCGAACAACAAGAGACTGTATATAAATTGCACGTTCGAGAAGGGAACTCTTCGATCATTATTAATCAAGCGACGCATACAGTTGATCAAAACGAGCTCACTGATATCTAATCTCCTGGTTTCCCTAAACCTGATTCCCTACACCCCGAAACAGCAGCACGCTGATGCTTTTGGGGAAATATTATCTAAGCAGCATCGTTTAATACCAAACAGCTAGATCGGCGAGATAAGTGAGAGAGGCTCATGTCGGTTCGAGTTTAAGAACGATTCGCAGGTGCGTTAATTTGATATTCAAGTACTCTTACTATTCAAACACATCCACCCTCTATCTAACTTTGTTAGTTTGTGTTTATATTGGTTTTCTGATGTTATTAGTGGTAGGCAAAGCGGAACAGACAAATAACGTTTGTTTTCCGGAAATATGCCTTTTACATGTATTTTTAATCAGTAGGTATGCCTACCCAATATTATGGAATTAATTAAATGTTATCTTTTAAATTATGTGTAAGAATTTAAAAATTTCAATTTCATAAAGATTAGTAGTTGCCTATTTTCATCAAATGAAGAATGTTTGTAAAACAACAAAAATATTAAACATCAAAAGAAAAAGATTGGTTCTGAAAGATTTTTTGTAATAAACGTCTTAAATAAAGTGAGAAATAAGATTTGGAAGTATTTACGCTGCTTGCTATTACATGCATAGGTAAATAAACTTTTTATGAACCTTAATGAAAAGAGGCAGTTTTCACATAAAATCAAATAGACTTTAAGTGATATACAAAATTTAGTCTAGAACATTACTTGATATCCCTCCAGACACTAAAAAAGTGGGGCAAAAGAACTTTTGTTAGAAATATATTTGGACTAATTTTTCGTATTTTAGTTGAACTTTTATGTATACGTAACTTTTATTTATTCGACGTTTCTCTGGGTAATTGAAAAAGGTTTCGTACTAGAATTTTTCCTGGGAAATTGAATTCTCAAAACCTTCGCTTGACTGTAGTAGTTGATATTTCACTTTTACAAAGGCAAATATGCTGCAATTGCTTGTGCAGTCAACCTTCTGTTTCTTTTCCTAACAAATTTAACATCTGCGCTTTGGCATTTAGGGTCGGCTGCATTTTTCATTGTTTTCTACCGTTTCAGTTTCGTTTACTTGACATGTGAACTTTGCTATTTTCAAGCTTTTGGCAAGGAGGTTATGTTGGTTCTACGGAAACGTTATAATTTTCACGTATATTCCAATTATAATTGATGAGGTAAAACAGTAAATTGACCTACGCTCCACAAAATGTATTTAAACCAGTGCCCTACATTGCTAAACAAAAATTTTCCATAATCTAATCGATCAAATAAGTTATTTCTTAGTTAATTAGAGAACAAAAAAGAGGACATGTCAAGGTAATTTTTAATTTGCTTCAGTACAATCAAAAAGCGAAAGGAGAAATACTGCGAATGCAGAAAATTTAAATCAAATCAGGTAAACTCAATAAACAAAAACACATCCTAGTTTGAATATGGTAGTAAGTCTGTTACGATTCCGTACGCCATAAACCTAAGCAAGAAAAGTGTTCTAGCATCATCAGTTAAGAGTGCAGCAATTGCTTGTTAGATAATGCACTAAATCGACTCCTCAGTTAGTTTTTCAAACAAATAACGTCTGTGTTATAATAACATGATTACATTGAGCAAGAGAACTAAATTCATTATAATCCCAAATTAGAAATCATTGATCCACGATAGCAGTACCGTTGATCACTTTGATTATTTATCCTGCAGAACTTCCAGCCACAAAGTTTTAGAAGACGTAATGTTATAGCACCAAACCAACAAAGTTAGGATTATTTTTTAACTCTTGAAGATCAATATTTGGAAGAAGAAATATTTCGGTTAAACTGCAAAAAGGATCATTACACGTAGCATCTGCAAAGCTTAGTATGATCCAGACCAAAAATGAAAAGACTTAACAGCAAGGCAAAATTCAAAAAACTAATGCTCTAGAATCTGTAGGTAATGATACCTTCTAATTGACAAGACTTCTTTTTTTCCACGGCCTATTGATTGGCGTTCACCTTCCTTTGTAGTCGGACCATATTTAGTAGGATTCCCCCTACTAGTCGTTGATGCTCAACGGTCAGGTTTTACCTTTGGACAGACCTCCTACGATAATTCACGATTGGGCTTTGTTTTTCAATGGTCTAGCTATGGTAATCCAGGGTCGTTCGTGGACCTACAACTGCTTACCTACGGTCAGGTTTAGCTTTTCATACTTTTAATTTATCTACAAGCAAGCACGTTATATATGATCAACAGCAGGGGTAATCCAGTTGAAGTCTTTTAATAGGTAAAAACGTAACATTTTGTCCTACCTTGCACCACTGTCAGAAGTTAGGCATGGCAGTTTTCGGTATAAAAGTTAATAGAAGAGCTAAATGAAATTTTAAACCGATGCACTGTGAAGGTATAATAATACTAATTATCATCATTTTCAGCTACGTCATTAATCTTCAGATGTATGCCTCCCTTAGGCTGTTCCATTTATTTCGATCTTGTGCCGTTATCATCCAGTCCGAACCTTATATACGCTTGATATCTTGGTGCCATCTAGTTTGGGAGCGTCCGCAGTTTCTTTTATTTGTCCATGGTCTCCACTCTACCAATCTTTGAGTCCATCAGTTATCCTGCGTTTGCGCTATGTGACCCGCCCAGCTCCATCTGAATCCACAAAGTTGTTCTGCGACGTCGGTCATTTTTGATCTTCGGATTTCTTCGTTTGTTGTTTTGCTTCTTAGATTAATGCTTAGCATTCTTCTTTTCATGGGTCGTTGTGCAACTTGGAGTTTGTTTCTGTATTTTTTTTTGTTGAGGGCCCATGTTTCCGTACCATATATGAACATGGGGAAGACTCATTAATCGAACACTTGTACCTTTAAAGTATTGGGTAGGTTTGATGTAAATATATTCTTCAATTTGCCGAAAGCTGACCAAGCCAGCGCTATTCTTCTTGGGAGTTTTGATTTTAAGTTGTCTTTGAAGAGAGTGATCTTCTGTTCCAGATATATATATATGAATCAGTTTCCTGTATGACTGTGTCATCTACATACAGAGTTGCAGTATTTGGTAAAATAAAACCAGGAAATAACATACGGGAAGTAGTATATAATCTGTATCAAGTTTGGTTATTTGAAAAGATACGAAAAAATGCATTTTCCGAAAAGTAATTAAAATACACCAAAACTATCAAATATCAGATTGAAACAAATCATAACATTCCAAAATTTGTGTTGCACAAAGTATTCTGTTAATATGGTCAGTTTTCATTTCATACTAATAACACCAAATCTGAACATGCAGTTTTTCTCTATGGACACCTCAAAAAGGTAGTTGCAGTAGAAAGAGGAAAACTACATTTAGGGATGATTCCTTGATCTGAAGAATCTGCATCATCCATCTAAAGAAGACCAGCGTGACATCAAAAAAGAGTTTTTGTCTCATGGTATACCTGCTAACAAGCAGTTCTTTTACTTTGCTGTGAAGAAAAAAAGACTATCTTTGACAGAGACATAAACAGAAAGAAAGTGAGTTTTTCAGACAAATTGCATTTTAAAGTCCACAGCTATAGGTCTAATTTTGTCTCTTTGATCCGGTCACATTTAGCAGGCAGCCAACCTACCGAAGGTGATATCTTATGGCTTTTTCACAGCTTCCGGTCCAGAAACCTTTCACCCCATTGAGAGAATAATGGATAGCACAAAGAACATCAATGTGTTACAGAGGAACCTGATCTCATTAGCGCATAAATAAGCGATTTCTGACAATGGGCTGTTCCAGTAGGATTTAGCTTTACGTCACAACTTCAAGTTCATCAGGAGCTTCTTGACCAAAGTTTGTGAATCACTGTCAACACCTGGATCCGCATGACGAACGTCTCTACCAAAACTAAAATGATCGAGGGTGTCATTAAAATCTGGTAATAAAGTCCGTAGGTGAAGGAGATGTGCGGGAGATTCATTGATTCCACGACTAAGAGGGTGAACGAAGTAATGAAAACAAGTGAAGGTCACACTTCTTATTACAATTTAAAACCTTTCTGTTTGTCCCAGTTAATTTGCACAATAGTGTATTTCTCTTACAAATTCTAACCTGTGTCACATACGTTCATACATACAAGACGGAACTGGGTTATTATCTGCCCTATTTTGCAAAAGAGAACAATAATATTTGCTTCATTTCCTTTGAGGAGCCTACAAGGTTTAAGATTTAAAATGTTATTTCATCAGCTTTGTTAACCCAAATAAATAGCTTTAGTTTATGTCTTTGAAAGTTTCTTTAGAAAGCATTATAATTATTTATCAGATCAAAATGATTCAAAATGATTCAAATATTCTTGAAAATCAGTTTCCACTGTCTTAGTTTACAGCATATTCTTGTAATTTTTCAAATTAGAAAATTTCATGTGTCTACTCAAGTGCCTTCCAAATTACTTTGTGAAGCAACCTTAACTAAAGGAGATAGTAGAAATAAGTCAGTATCTCCCAAGAGCCGTCTTCTAGTAAACTTCAAATGTCTGTCAAGAGATTGAATGCCAGTGATTCATAAATTACTTTTCAAAAAGTTTTATCTGCGCCTTATGTAACTTTTGTTGTTTCAATGAGAAAAAAAAAGCAAAATGTCTATAATTAATGCTTTAGGTTTGCATTTGGGAAACTATTTTAATGAACTTCTTTATCCAGGTGTTTCATGGTTTTGCCTTGGTAATGCAGAACTTATCAGAATAGTGAACCGTAGGGCTGTGACTATCTCTTATCTCATCTTTCTTCCTACTACCTACAATTCCCATTTTTGGCTGAAGAGGAGCCTCTGAGCTCCTGAAGAGGACCATCCCGATTGAGGAATAAAAGACAAAGATCCTTCTTTCTCCCTTTTAGCTTGCAAATGCTTCGAAGAAGTTTGACAGAACCAAACGTCAAATGTAATTAAAGAAAAGGCTAAAGATAATTTAGAACCTAGTAGTTTACAATTATTTGTGATTTATTAAATCCTACGTTTAACACCTGAAGGTTAGTAAAGTGTTATGTCTCTTGTTGTGCTAACAAAGCAACGCTTGTGAGGTAGCTTCATCGTTACACTGACTTTCAGAAATCATAGGGTAAGCGTTCATTTAATTGAAAAGAAGAATCAATTTTATGAATCAAATGAAATCTAATATTAGAATTTAATTGTTATTATAATTATGTATAATATTTGCCTATTAATTAGGTTAATTGCTATAAAATATGAAATGTCAACCAATTTAATAAACAATAATTAATAATTAGTATTTAATCAAAACGTACCCTGCTATAAATAGGTACATGTTTGGATTTTACGCTTTACACTGTTACCATTTTAATAACATACATTTTTTAATAAAGTCAAACCAAAATGAAAATAATACGTTGCATGGTAGGTGTACAGTTTTTAAAAATATACCTACAGCTACTTTAATAGAACAACGCTGGAGTGATAGAACTAAAAAATAAAATTAAACACTTGTTTCGCAAATGGGGTGAGTTTTAAATTACATTTCATGGTCTTGCTAATATCAAATGCATACAAACGTTTGTGTGCATATGACCCTCTACTGACACGTTAATTTAAATACTCCCTTTACGAGAGAAATAAAATTCTGAAAAAATAGGTCAATGATGTTAAACCCTGCATTTGTTTTCATTAATGTCGATTCATTACCTTTTGTTTTGTTTTAAAAAAGAATAAACTAGCCACAGATTGAATTTTTATTTTATAAAAGACACAATTTCATTTCAGCAAGCATTGGAGCATAAAATCGGATAACTAATTCAATATCTCGCCTGTAAATCAATATATACCAACTATAGTATGGTACCTAATCGTTTTATAGTTCGTTGCTAGAATTTATATGCGATTAAACCCGTCTATGATTACAAAGCTAAAAGCGTTATTACCAGATTTATGTTTCAATGAAGTTTAGGTTCGCAACTACTTTGTCATCCAAATACCTCTAATACACATTTCGTGTTAAAGGTAATTAGGTTAATAAATTCATATAAAATGATTATAATGCAAAGTTCTCGAGTTGAGCCGAGGTAATCGATCAGAAAAATGTCTGGAAGTGAACGCTTGGGTTCTCGATTTAACGACTTCATTTTCCGTATAGATTAGAAGATTATGGCATATGTAGAGGGAGAGACTAAACATTGGCTGGCATTATGCCTTGTGGTTTTAATGAAGCTTTCAGTATAGCAAAGTAAATCCCACAGTTAAGTTGTTCAGACAATTTTCAAAGTATTAAGGAACGATAGAGCAGCTGCCCTGTGAGATTCGCAGGAGTGTTAAGAGTTGAAACTTTATTTTGCACAACAAAGCTAAGTGTATTTAATCACCGAACCTACTTTAGCATCAGAAACTTTCTTTGTTGTTGTGGCGTAACAAAAGTTTGAGAATTCAAACAAAAACCCAACTCTTGAAGAGTTACGTTAGGAATTCAGATTGCTACCCGTACAGCTGTAATTTTAGAAATAGCTGAAGCATCGTGCACCTCAATTTAAGCTTCTTTTAAAAGTTCTTTAATACCTTAATAACAAAATAAACGCAGACATAGTTAAATTTTAAATACTTGAAAAAACACGAATCAATAAATTCTTTTCTCTGGAGAAAGCAAAAAAAACTCATCCAAATTACAGAAATAAAACGAACAACGAATCCATAAAAATCTTTAGGAATGACTTTATGGTCTATCCTTCGTTCATCTGCTGAAAATTCTTCGAATAGTTGATTGATCCGGAGTGCGACGCTGCGGTCATTATAGTGAAGTGAGATGATCACTGACGTGTGGAAATGTAGAGAAATATTCTTAGGTTTATACATAATGCAGACTAAGGAATTTCATTCATCTGACAAGCGGTAACAAAAATATTTGAAATGCTCGTAATTAACAACATTCAGTAAATGCCTTTATAAGCGAGTTTTGATGATGGTTTAATTATTTCTAGTTTGAACGATAACCGTGGACAGAAACTAATTATCCATAATATTTATAAACAGCACCGTAATCTAAATTTTGTATTTGTTTTGGCATAATCAAACAAGGATTGTTTCAATTTTCTTCTAATCTTGAGATTACACCTTATTTGTGCTATACAATCGTGCTTGGTTTTGCTTTTATAAAGAGATTTTTATTTTAGCGATGTGAAAACAAAAGATTCTGTTTGGTTGTTTAACAAAATCATACAAAATACACGTAAAAGTACGTTCTATTAGGCAACATTACTTTTTTAAGTTTCAGTTTGAAAATTTAAACAAATCTATTAATTAACAACAAACCAATCTTGCTTGTTATTTGTAATTGAGATAAATGGTAGAAAATTTATCTTCTGTGGTAAGAATTTTTCTTACATTTCTTCCAATTCATGAATCTAAGATTAACATTTTGAAATGACGAAATGAAATTAATAAGGCAGGGATCTCAAAATAAAGGTCGCCAAATCATAAACAGAAAGCAAAACGAAATTCAAATTAATGTTTTCTGCATCGAAAACTCTTTAGCTGTTTTTAGAATATTATTCAGGCATGAGCACAGGGCCAAATTGGCGGAATTGGCTCGTTCAACTTTGTGTATTTTACAGCTTACTTGTCAGAACTAAATTATTTTGATTAGAAGTTAGTTTCTTCTGATAAATTGGCTTTTATGGAAGGCAATTTTGCCACTAGATGGCCCCGGTGCCCATCGCGATTATTACCAAATAACGTTTTGATCTACTTATATCATTTAGTATTACAGTGTATAACAAAATGTATAGTCAAGCAAGCCATGACTTCGCCGATGAGCGCATGTCATAAATCATATGTTATGCATTTAGCAAAGATGGTGATGTCAGTAAACAAGATAAAAATTGATAAAAAAGTGATAATAACCTCAAATTTTACTTCGGTATTAGTGTTGATCATTATTAAGCGTAAATTCTCTACAGAGTAATTCAAGACATACGTCATTGCATTATTTTGGTTTCTAATTTCCTTGAGCCTGATAGCACTTGTCTGTAGAGAATTAAGTGAGATATCTGCTGATGTAAATCTTCTGTGAAAATTACCACAAACAACAACGGTATACTTAAAGCTTCCAACACACAATGTGATATCAATCTTTTTTATCTATGGGGTATTTATACAGAAAAACAAATGAGTATCAATGCAACGCTCCGTTCTGGAGATACTGGACAGGACGCTCTATTTTTGATCTCGACTGACAATGAGTTAAGAAAATCAAAAGTAAATTTAATGGTATTGACCGGCAATTCTTTTAATTGATTTTGATTTGATAGAAACCAAGTTTCATTCTGATATCTGCTTGATTACTTTGCTTTAGAATTTTAAAAGTCCAAACCTGTATCTATACCTACTGGCAAAATATTAAAAGCTAGAAGTTTGCTTGGTCAATATAGAGATGAATGTAGACATCTGATATTTGTTGAAGAAACTGTATAGGTCAAAACAATACTCAAGTGTCCTAATTTGTGTAATCTGTCTTAGGTTTTAAAGTCACACATTTTACAGATTAGTCTGCCTCAATTTTACCAGATTTGCTTTTATAAATTGTTCATGAACCCTGTAAAAAATACGGAAACGGAACAACAAAATATAGATAATACTGATCTGTGATAAATGATTTTTCTGTGCTGACCTATATTATGGTAACTAACGCAATTCATTTAAAGATTTTGTAAAAAAATTACAGTTTGTATTTTCTGACCACTCTGTAGTTGAAACAATCATCAATCGTTATGATCCTTTATTTACCGACAAGTGGTTTTCTCATTTTTGTCTCTTGTGTGTTTCTGAACAGAACATTTAACTAAAGTAGAAACTTCTGGGTTGAATATTGAGCGTTGAAAAACATTTTGGGAGTATTTATGTTGATGCTGTGAAAGACGTCTAAGCATCGTGAATGTACGTCTTTTATACTACCTATTATTATACCTACACCACAACCACTAGACTCAGTAAACACACAAATAACTCAACACATTATGGACTCAGCACAAAGTACAGCAAAGTGGATATAACAGAATACCCAGAAACTGACCAAGGAGACAACCGACCTAATTCGAAAACGCAGGAAATTAGTGCAAGAGTCAAGAAGTAGAAATGGGATAGAGATAACAGAACTAAATAAAAAGCGAAGACAGATATAAGAAATCATAGAAATAAAAAAATTCAAGAAACTAGAAA